>JAAGKR010001406.1:85508-123008 GCA_011419295.1 Clarias macrocephalus
TTTTTTTCAGACACACACACACACACACACACACACACACACACACACACACACACACACACACACACACACACACACACACACACACACTTTAGAAAAAAATACACTGCCTGATTGAATAAAAAGTCATCACTTTGACTTAACTCAAAAAGTAGGTAAGAACCTTCCATTGGTAATTAGTGCAGTGAATAATATGGTTCAGATGCAACAGGTTATTTAACCCTAACTGATGAAGTGAGTAGCTACTTAGTAACTACAGACATTGTATTGTAAAATGCATTATTGAAGCATAAAGGAAGGATAATGGAGGAAAAATATTTGGAATGATCATGGTTGAATAAACATTCGGTGAAATCAAATGTGAAGCGACCCCAAGGGATCGGGACTAAACAGCTGTGAAGTCTTAAGAGAACCATTTATTAGTGAGACTTACTGAGAAAAAAAGTCTTCAGTTTGCTAAGAAGCAGAGTTATTATCTGTGGCTCCTTCTTTACGTCAGGTCTAGGTTCAGCAGTGTGTAAGGAGGTCAGCAGACTACCTGAATGATAAGATAGAGTGGTTCAGGGAGCATGGGGCATTATTTTCACACATGGTTTGGCCACCACAGACTCCAGTGAGTTACATTTACTCCGTTGAATTAAACATTTTGAAAAAATGTTTACTTCTATGAGTAGTTTTACTGCACCATACTTTTTACTTTTACTTGAGCAGATTTGTGAAGAAGAAATGCTACTCTTACTCTGCTACATTCGACTACACTCTAACCATTTATTCGACACATTAGATATTCTTTGTGTTTGCCAGAGAAATGCAACTGGTGGATCTACCATGTGACTGTGTTCCACCAATCAGATGTAGCTACAATAATCACATGACTCAGTTTGACCAATCAAACGCAATAACATTAACCACATGGAGTCACATGACCACACAGAAGGGGTGGTGGGGGGGTCTGTCTTCAGCAGTGGTAGACAGTGAAGGAAACATGTTGCTTCCTAGTTTAGCTGCTTTATTTAATGTTGCAAGCTTAACATATATAATTATCAACTAAGCTAGAGGCTAAGAATATATAAGTTTCTTACATTTGTTCTGCTGGACACAGTTTATGGTTAAGTGAGACCTCTTGTACACATGTTCTAATGTTCTTTTCTGCTGAGTCATTTGCAGGGGAACTGAATATACAGTTTATCTTACACAGGAAATACTTCACACTTTCATTCAAACATACATATGTCACCTACAGTAGGTATTTATTTCAAAAGATTTATAATGTGAAAAAGGGAGATTAGGAAATTAGTGTTTCTTATTACTTAACTTGCTACTTTGTAAGATATTTAGTTTTATTCATTGATTTTATTAAATGTATTTCATTTATTTTATTATGTGGAAATGTCACAATTTGTACATTATTTGTACTTACAAAATTGATTACATAATTTCTAAATAAATAAATCGGACATTATGATGAAACAGTTACTCAGTACTAGACTAGTTTTTAACATTTTAATACTTTTTACCTCCTACTTGAGTAATATTCTGGATGACTACTTTTTACTTCTACTTGAGTATTATTATTTTGAAGTACAGCTACTCTTACTTGAGTACATTTCTTGGCATCTCTACCCACCTCTGATAATATCTTTAGCCAAGAGTGGTAGCGATCACCTCTAACGAATGCGTAGCAGCTGGAACATGTCGCTCTTTGTTTAAATAGGGTCTAGTAATGATTACAGACCATATGTTCATTAACTGCTTCTCCGCTTTGTTTGATCACTTCGCCTATGGTTTTGTTTGCTTTTTGATTATCTGACTTGATTGATCTTTTTGCCTGTTTTGGTACGATATCAGGTTTGCAGTTTACCTTTACACTATGGACTGTTAAAATCCATGAAACATTTCATGAAAAACCTTCACTATCTGTGTGCCGCGGTGGCTCATAGACCTGGAGCGATTGCTTATGTCACTCCTGTCAGCGGAAAGCCCTGATGACAAGCACATATTAAAATGTTGTCATCAAACCTCCAGACAAGTACAATCACTCGATTCAGCAAATGGATTTAAGCCAGGGTTCAATTTGAAACAATCTTTTCCCCCTCCCGTGAGATCATGTTTAAATAAACACGAGCACATCAACACAGTCAGGCTATTAAAAGAGAAAGAAAAGGTTGCGTGAAAGAGAAGAAAGGATATCTAGGCTACCAACCAGAGCTGGTTCTAGCATGTGTGTGTGTGTGTGTGTGTGTGTGTGTGTGTGTGTGTGTGTGAGAGAGAGAGTGTGTGTGAACGGTAATGCTCCTGTTTGTCTTCTAGGTGGTGGGTGCCTGTATATTTGTTTTAGTGAAGCACAGTGAAAAGAAGCGATGCTCTGTGAGAGATTTCATTAACAGCGCATATGGGCTCTTAACAGATCGCCGGTAAGAGGCGTCTTCCTGTCCTCATTTGGTTCTAGAAAGGAATGGAAAGAGAAAGCCAATGATAGAGGGAATGCGAGAGGAGATAGCGGGGTCTCCAGTGACCAGAGGGAGCATGAGCGAGACAGCCTTAAAACACATTTAGATTTCTCACAGGACACCCACACTGGTATAAAGAAATTGGCTTGAGAGAACGCTTTGTAAACACATGCTGACCTTTCAGATCCTGAAAACACCGAACAGCTCGTGGGTGCATGTGTTCGTCAGTGTGTGTATGCGTGTGTGTGTGTGTGTATGCGAGCTCTCGCTTTCATATTAAAACCTGTGAAACAAACCAAATCTGTGCTTTGAAGGCCTCAGGGAACTCCTAATATCATTCCATTGGAACAGAAACAATGATCAAATTCCTTGATTTCCTTCGAACACGAGCCTATAGCTTTATCTCAACACTCTTTAATGACTAGAGATGAGAATTCGAATGGGGTTTTGAAGACCGTGACATAATTGTAAAGCTATAACAAAAAAAATATATATATATTTCAGAAGATTTGTATGTTGCCATAGCCCTTCAGGCTGTTATTTGTGAAACTATAAGGAGACAGCTATGACTGTATTATGGAATGACACTTCGGGAATCACAGCTGTTGGTTTTCATATCAGTCATTACATGTTTATCATTAAAATGACTGATGAAATGACTTTTTTTTTTCAGCGAACAGTTCACAGTTAGATAGTTCGCAACAGCTAAGAATAACAGGTACTGTAACTATTCTTATACGCTCATTGATCAAACACAAACACCTGATCTAACAAGCCAATAACTATATATATATATATATATAGGGCTCATGATTGTGCAGTATAAAGTGAAATATCCTTTATTTCAGCACAAAATAGACAATAAAACTGGACAAGGCGCCTATCCATCACAGGGCACGCACACACACACACACAAACACACACACACACACACACACACACACACACACACACACACACACACACACACACACACACACACACACACACACACACACACACACAGACATTCACATACTCATACACACTACACATGCAATTTAGGAAAGCCAATTAACCTAATCTGCATGTCTATGGACTGTGGGAGGAAACCGGAGTACCCAGAGGAAACCCACCAAGCACAGGGAGAACATGCAAACACGACACACACAGACCCTGAGGTGGGAACTGAACCCAAGTCCTGGAGGTGCAAGGAGACAGTGAGAACCACTAAGCCATCATGGCTCTGGTTGTATTTATTACCAAAAAATAAGAATAATATGATCCTTTTGAGAGTTCTATATGTGTGTGATGTCATTCCCATATTCTGGTAGTGGTAAAATTTACCCTTTATAAAAGTAATGATAATTTTTGTGTAACCTGACATATCCGAAAAGCTAAATGACTGACTGTCTGAAGGCTCCCTGTTAACACACATCGGCAAGGCTTCCATATACACACTCTTTTTTTCAGTTGTCATTTGACCTATTCTGTGTTCCTGGCATGTATCAGTGCCGCTTGGGTTATAAGGGTTAAAAAACGTAACATGTTCAACACTGAGCTACTTTTCTGCTCACCACAGCTGAAAAGAGTGGCTTGTTATCACAGACTTCCTTTCACTTTCGACACAAACCAGTCTTGTAATTCTCCTCTTCTCTCACTCATCAACACGGAGTTTTCACCTGCAGCACTCTCTGTAGGTTCGTGAGAAATCCTAGAAAAGTGAAAATCCTAGAAGTTTTTGAAAATACTCACACCGAGAACCATGCCAGGGGGTCAAGTCATCTAGACCACAGCATCCGTTCTGATGTTTAAGGAGAGCATTCACTGAAAGTCTTGGTTCCATTGATGGGTCTGCAGAAGCGCTGATCCAAGTACAGTTGATTGATTTTCTTAAATTTTATGTAAGCTAACAAGAAACGAAAAGTTGATTTTGGAAGCTCCTAGAAGATCTCCATATGGACTATTCCTAGGACAACTTTGGACAATTTTAGAATTCGGGCCGTTTTTAAGAAAGCAAAGCGAACATCTTGAAGTAAACAATGTGACTCGGTTCACTTTTTACGACCAGCCAGACCGTGCGGTCCAGCTCAGTATCACTATCACCAACAAATCCGGAATGATGTGATTTGTATTGCTGGTAGCGCTGTATCTTTGCTTCGCTAATAATAATGCATACATCACATAACATATTGCATGATATCATAAAAAAAAAAGAAGGAAAAAGCATGGCATGATCTCTCCATTGTCATTCTCATGCACAGTAGCCGATAGTGGGCATCTCGAAACATATGTATGTGAAATAGATTGGATACATCTTTTCTCAGTGAGTGTTCAGCTCCTTTGTGATGCAGCATGAGCCACGGTTTTGAAAAGATGCGCTTGCCCGGGGGTGGGAATTGGCAGGTGACTGAGTTGGGGAGAAAAATGGCCTAAAAATATCACATGCTCTGGCTTTCACTGTCACCACATCTTAACCCAATAGAACACCTACAGGCGATGCGGCGTGTCAGACAGCACTCTCCACTACCGTCATCAAAACTCATACTGAGGGAATATCTTTGGGAAGAACATTATCCATCCCTCTCGTGCAGTTTCAGAAGTCTGCATCGGCTTAACACCTTCTTAAATCACATTATGTTGTTTTATTCCTTTAATTTGTCACCCTTGTGTATTAGATAGCAGATAAAAGAAGAACAGCAGGAGGGGTTTCGTGTGTGTTTGTATGTGTGAGACTCAGAGACTGCGTGTATAAACGGCATGGGGGAGACTCAGGTGAATTTTAATGGCTGTTTTTGTGTGCTTGGCTGATTTGACTGAGTGGAGTCTGCGAGAAGAACCGGATCTTTAAACTACCTGCCCTCTCATGGGCCAAACAGTCGCAGCAGAGAGGATGATAATGAGACAATAAGCAATGCTTACTCTCTGTCTCCTGCTCTTTTTTTTTTCTTTCTCCTTTTCCCCTTTGCGATATAAAAGCACTCTGTTTGCATTGTTGCTTTGGGGACTATAGCCTAATTATATTGAATTATAACCAAACTGCATGTCGTCTAAAACGGAGCACGGCTCTTTTCCTATCTCTCTCTCTCTCTCTCAGTTCATATGAATGAAAGCTGGTTGTTTCCCCAAACCTTAATCGCACCGCTAATGACACACTAGCTCTCAAATGCAATCAATGCAAATGAATGCTAATGTTCAAGTTCGAGCCGCTTCTCAAAACATATAAATTCAATTACTTTTATGAAAGCACTCGGTCTTACATGCGCTCACACAGCCATGCACATCAGGGGCTCGGAACACAAATTAATGAGGAGTAAAATTAATAAATTATTGAAGCCATACTTTAAAGAAATTGTGTGCAAATAGAATGTTGTAGATGTATATTATGGATTATCACCATACAGAGGGAAGATCCTTGTCTTATGCTCTAATATAAAGCCAGCAACAGAATTACAGTATGCATACTGTAGTATGATCAATATCTATGCAGACTTTTACTAGAATTAATCAGCTATTTGAGGTGGGTTGACCACATTTATGAGTTTTTGTTTACCATGTGTGTGACACTGCAGCGATTAGAGCAATTAAACCGCAGAGTTCTGTTTAATTATTTCCAATGGCGCACACCAAGGACTTGTAAATGTCAGATATACGCAGTATAACCTCAAGCTCCTAATGTTTCATTAAGTATTCATGGTGCTAATATTGCAGTAGGGAACATAATGTTTTTTAAAGGATTCAGATGGAAAGCACGTTGGCACAGCGGGTAGCATTGCTGCTTCACAGCTCCACGTTTCTCAATGCTGTGTCTTCCAAATGCCTGCAAAGGTTAGCTTCAGGAGGCCAGTGTTGACCGTTGTATTTATTCCCATTTTACGACCGTGGTAGGGCCTCTGGTCAACATTCACGCACACATCTGGAAACGCCAATTAGCCTAATCTGCATGTCTGTGAACTGTGGGAGGAAATTCGAGCACCTGGAGGAAACCCACCAAGCACAGGGAGAACATGCCAACAACTCCATGCGCACAGACCCCGAGGCAGGTATCGAACCCGGACCCTGGAGGTGCAAGGCAACAATGCTAACCACTAAGCTAACCATGCCGCCTATGATAATTTGTCCCAGAGTTATAAGGCATTCCCAAGATTGGCCAAGGATGAACCCTGATCAGGATAAAGCGCTTAGATGATGATGAAATTTTTTATTTATTTATAAAAACCACCTCTACACAAATACCAAATAGAGTGATAAGCAGCGGTCAGCTATATTTAAACCAGTTTCTAAAAATAATCTGGACTGACAAACAGTCTTACTCCACAAACAAATTTGTGACGTTACTGAGAATTTTTTACTCATTCCCTGCTTTGTAAATAATCTCCCACTTATCCAGGTGCCACATAGTGGGTAGCACTGTGGCCTCGCACCTCCAGAGTCAAGGGTTCAATTCCTATCTCGAGTGTGTGTGTGGATTTTTAATGCTCTCCTTGTTGTGGGTTTCCTCTGGTTGTTCCAGTGTGTGTGTGTGTGTGTGTGTGTGTGTGTGTGTGTGTGCCTGCCATAGATTCCCATGACCCTTGCACAGGATAAGTTAAACAAAGCCCTTAGACCTGCACCTGCATGTTTGCATATGCTGTTTATGACATCTACTTCTGTAAACACAAGAGTGATTATGCAGATTATGTCATTAGTTATGAAAGCAGATTTATCATGTCGCTCTCTATGGTGTGATGTGCCGTAAAAAAAGAAAAGACTATTAAATAAGAGATAAATGTGTATATTTGCAGTGAGCACTGTTGCTATATATATATTGTTTTTAACAATGCTCTAGGCTTACTGTACAGTATATAACTAGTGAACACAAACCAAAAATGAAAATGCAGCTATATGGTTATGAATCTCTTCATAACTCTCACGCTCAATATGACTTTAAAGCTGCTCTGTGAAAACAAAATATATTTTAGCAAACAACATCAAGGCACATAATATACTTGTAGCAAGGCAATAATAATACATGAAATGATGAAAGATGCAAACTGCTTCACAAAACACACTTTATTGCTTGTAGTACTGAAGTGCGTCATAAAAGTCTTTGAAGGGAACATTTTTTTGAAAAAAAAAAAAAAATCTAGAAATGCATTAGCACACTTCAAGGAGACAGGGAAATAGAAACATTTTGTAATGCTTTGCACATAATGGTGGGTGACAACAAGGGGAGGAAAAAAAAAAAACAATGCCCTGGTTATTCTGTGTACAGGTTCCATGGTTTGAGTCCAGTTTGCCTTATTAGACTGAAGCATCCGGGCAAATCGATACAACGTTCTTCTGACTGATCACCGTTATCCTATGATATAGCATGTCCTTCATTATTCCTGATGGTCTCATATGGCTGAGCAGGAAAAAAGACATCAATCACATGCTTTGGACTTCACAGTCATCAAATCTGAAGAGAGATTTTAAAGTGCAGTGTTGGACATAAAATCAGCGTCATTAGCAAATCGTGTTCATCGCTCCAACATAGTATAGATAGTCGTCTGACTTAAGGCCATTGAAGCTCTTCAGGCAGCAACATAGGGGTCAAATCTACTACTAGATTGTGTCACTTTCCTTTAATTTGTCAACTAAATTTTATACTTAAACATCACATTATAATAAGAAACAGGAGACCACACCGAGTGCCACTCCTGTAAGCTAAGAACAGGTAACTGTAGACTACTGATCACATGGGTTCACCAAAATTGGACAATAGAAGATTGGAAAAACATTGCCAGGTCTGATAGATCTCAGTTTCTGCTTCTACATTTGGATGGTACGGTCAGAATTTGGAGTAAACAGCATGGAAGCATGGATCCGTGGTTGGTGTCTTAACTTAACTAGCACCAGTTGTGCATTGTTTAAATGCCACAGCCTACTTGAGTAATGTTGCTGACAATCTCCATCTCTTTATGACCACAGGATAATACACCAGTCACGAAGCTAAAATCATCAATGAGTTCTCTGTACTCTAATGGCCTCCACAGTCACCAGCTCTCAACCTGGTAGAGCACTGTAGGGTGTGGTGAAAGGATAACCAGATTTGCATGCATATGCCGCCAAAAAATCTGCAGCAACTATGTGAGGATATCATGTCAACATGGACCAAGATCGCCTCCAGCAATGTTTCCTGCACCTTGTTGAATCCATTCGAATAATTAAGGTAGTTCTGAAGGCAAATGTGAGTCCAACCCAGTAGTAGCAAGGTGTACCTTATGAAGTGGCCGGTGAGTGTGACAGAGTGACGGAGCTTATTTTCTCCCTTACCATTTTTCAATGCAGTTAATGTCATCCAGTGGAGAAGTAGCAAATTGGAGAGAATAGATGATGGACTCGAAGTTCCCAAATATAAAATTGTTGCAATGATACTCGACACAGCTGGTTAGGAATCTATGAGAACACAAGCTTGACGGCATTGATGGTGATATTACCATGAACGCCAAAGCTGTTGAAGATGATCTGATTGAACAGAGTGTACAGACGAGGAAATGAGGAAAGACCCTTTTTAGACAGAGTTGTCCTACCAGTGATACTACGACCACGTAGGAAACCATGAACCAAAGTAAAAATGGTCCAACATGTGAATAAAATGTTTAAAAATCAATACAACAAAAATTTAATCAGAATTTATTTACATATACAATCTTGGATATGTCTGGAGATGAAATTATAGAGAGTGTTTTGCTACAGAAAATTTATACGTTACCGTAAATTTGGATCAGAATATACACTTGCACCCTAGGTGCAGATCTATTATAGAGTGTAATGATTGTCATGCCTATTGCCGCTTCTCTCCCACAGCCCCTAAGACATGAAGTAAGATAATATCCAGGACAATGTGACTATACTGTCAAAGATCTTGAAGTGGACCAGAAAACTGTGTTCATTATTTATGGGTGGATTCACTTAAGTAACTGAGACAGGGCTCCAGCTCAGAACGAACACACTGCAATATCAGAGTAGAAAATTGTGTTGTCGCAGTTTCATTGAAGGTGAAGTCTTTCGATTTAAAGTACAGGCTAAAATGATTTGCATAAGTATTTACCCTCTTAAGCATGACATTTTGTATTATTACGCATGAATGAAATTGATTTTTCAGTTATGAACTATAAACTTTACCTGATACAATATGCCCAGCATTGAAATTATTGATTGCAATGCTAGATTAAACAAACAAACAAACAAACAAACAAACAAACAAACAAACAAACAAACAAACAAAAAAGCTATTTAAGGGTGGCATAAAATATTCATCCCCAATAGGACAAAACTTGACAGCTTCAGATCTTCTGGCATATGTTTCTATCAGATTTGCACATCTGGATCCTTAAGTTTTTGCTGATTTCAAAAATAATAAATTGCTCAAGCACTAGCAAATCAAATGGATCTTCAAATATCGCTGCAGATTTTCAGACATCGATCGATATATCTTCGTACTTTTTTTTTTCAATTTTTTTTATTCCTGATCTAAAATCCCAGCGAGGTCTATCTATCTATATCTATATCTATATCTGTCTGTGTCCTTCTGTATATCTTAGACTATATTGTATATCTAAGACTATCTAACCATTGTGCCAATAAGTGACATTATAGAAAAAAGAACTTAAGGGATGATGATGATTGTGATTGTGGCTTATGACAATAATGAAAGATGCTTTTCTTGAGGCTGAGAAAGAAAATTGTGGTTTTGTTGGAATCAAGGTTGTTCAGGGACGAGGTAGAAAGGGAATATGTGTCATTTCTGTCTCTTCATCCACCAACGATTTTGTCCCCTGCAGGCCTGAAGTATAATCAATACACCATCTTTTCACCATTTTTTTTCTCAAGGAACTTAAATACAAAACTTTTGCTTTATTGGTAGCGAGAGCGAGACTACACAGTACTTCATTAGACTAACAGATAAATTAATGAAGCAAAACCTTTGATCAGTGTTCTACAGTGGATTTCTTACTTCCTTTTAAAATGAGCTGCCATTATTTATTACAGCTCTGCTACATTGTGCAAACAGCAAAACATCTGGTGTTACAGTAAGGTTCCATTTAAGTGACCTGAAAGTTATCAGACGGACCCTTGGGCAAAGCCTTAGCCAGGCATCTGGATGTTTGGATTGCATCATTTGCTAGATTATTCATTTTCATTGTTCATGAAATATTTGTGTGGGTTAGAATCTATCTAGAGTCTATGCTGGGTGCACTGAGAATGAGGTAGGAATATAACTCTAATGGGATGCCAATGTGATGCTGGGATCCGCACATACTGTACACACTCATCCGCTTTTGATAAATGCATAAGTATAAAAATATGAATAAAAATGGTTATAAATATATAAATACTGGTAAAATCATTGTTTTAAACCACCAACATGACGGTCGAAACCGATACAAGCATGTTCAAAACATGTGATGGTTTTTGCTGGTTTCCATCACATACTGGTGTTTTCCCTCTTTGTGTGCCCATGCTGGTTTTGCTGGTCTCATAACGTGCCCTTGCTGATTCACCAGCAATAAAACCAGCACTACGCAGTTTAAACCAGCTTCATACCCGTACTGACCAGCAAAAACGTCTTCAATCAGGATCCAGCTATGCCGCTCTGCTTTGCCCGAGAAATGATGTCCCTTCTTCTTAAAAGCCCTGTGAAAGCTTTAACAATCTTGACAGCGCAAACTGCTAAAATGATGCAAATGGAGTGAAATAGACAGCTGGCACTGATATGTTGTTCTGCTTAATTAATGTTACTGTGATTTCGGTTCAAAGATTGTCAAAAGTTACGTAATGGTTAAAAATAATCAGCTCACAGCTTATATACCACACAGTTTATGCAACATAAGCAGAGAGCTTATGTTATAGTTGGCCTTAAATAAATAGTAAAAAGCAGTTATCTAGCAGATATGAATACTAAAAATCCAAGTCTACGTTATATTAAATGTCTCTAATATTTAACACTCAATCGAACCAGGATGTTTGATTGTACAGAACAACCAAACACACTTTACTGTATGAGAGTTAAACATCTTTATTTCTCTGTATAATCCCCTGCTACACTAATACACTAATCCCAGTGTTGCACTAGTGCTTGAAGATCATCAAGGTAGAAAGTTTTCTCAGAACGCCGGAGCCATGACTTCCTGGCCTTCCTTGTCAACATGTTCCTTTAACTCAGTGCAGATTAGCAATCTTCTGTGCTGGTCGGAGGAACAGAGCTCTCTTGCTACCCAAAGTGCACTCACCTCCTGGAAATGCCGGAGTGTGACTGATTGTGTGTACAGTTCCCGCAGACAGATGGGTCTTTTCCAAATGTCGCCGGCAAGTAATCCATCGATTTTTAAAAGGATCATGCATTCCACTCGCTGAATGCTCACGGGAACAACTAGGGTCGTCATTCACGGATGTACTGCATTCTTTAAAATCTTTGCACCATACAGATGTTTTACTTTTAAATGGAACATTTGTTCCGTCCTGTGCTTAAAGTCTTCTACACTGTAAACCCGAATAAGTTGGCAAAACTCAAAAAAATTGAGGTAATCAGTTACATCAAATTTTTTAAGTAATGATGTTTCCAGTTTTAAGTAAACAGAACTATCAGTTTTTGAGTTTGTTGTACTCATTCATATTAGTCATTCTTTACTTGCATTATTGAGTAGCTTAACTCATACTATTTAATAGCAATTATCATTTTTTTAGTTGTTGCAAATCAAATAAATTGTTGTTGGTCTCCAGGCAATGGGTCGCCACAGCAGACAATCTGGTCCGCACACAAGCTTGGCGCAGGTTTTACACCAGATGCCGTTCCTGACGCAAACCTCCCATTTTATCTGGGCTTGGGACCGACACTTCATCCAGTTGATGGGAATCGAACCCAGGCCTTTCACATGGCAGATGAAACACCTACCACTGAGCCACCAGTGCCCTATTATCCTGATGACGTCAGACACAAAATCACTAGCCTGAAAGATTTTAAGTTGGTGGAACTTTAAGGTGACAGTTACTGTTACTTAAGTACTTACAGCTGCTTAAAATATCAAATTTGTTCAGCTAACTTGAAAAGTGTAATTTCTACAAACTCATAAATACCAAAAAGTGCTAAATACTCATCAAGGTCTATTAATTTGAACTAATTGTAATTATTTAAGTTAACAGTACTCAATATGTTTAATTACTTGGAGCATTAGGGTTTACACACTGTAAAAAAAAAAAAACGGTAAATTTTACGGTAAAAAACTGGCAGCTGTGGTTACAAGAATTTTACAGTAAAAAATACGGTAGCATCGTTATTGCACTGTAAAAAAACTAAGCGTAAATTTTACGATAAAAAAACGGCAGCTGTGGTTGCCAGAAGTTTACTGTAAAAAAATACGGTCGCAATGTTTTTGGTTCTATGGGATCACACTCATTATGCTGCATATTTTACGGGTCTGGGTTTGATTCCCGGACAGGCTGGAAAAAAAGAACAATTAAAATCCGTAAAATATGCAGCATAATGAGTGTGACCCCGTAGAACCAAAAACATTGCTACTGTATTTTTTACGGTAAAATTCTGGTAACCACAGCTGCCAGTTTTTAACCGTAAAATTTACGGATTTACGCACCGTTTTTTTTTTTTTTTTTTACAGTGCAGTGTATACATGTTACATTTTTTTTTGCCTTCATTCTTCTGCTCATGAGATTGACATTTTAACCTGCCTTCTTTTGGCAGCTGCTTTGAAAATGGATCCAGAGTTTCATGCACATGAGGTCTATGCTAGAAAATCCATAAACAGTACTGGAAACAGCAGGTTAATACAGTTTACTGGGTGGGGAATACACGCACAGTTACCTGGATATCTGTCCCGTGTCCTTCTGCCATCTTGAAACAGTTGATAAAGAAACACACACAGCTCCCGATTCGTCACCCCTGCGGAGCCATTAGGCCACACACTCATCTTTCTTCCCACCTTTTCAGTACCAGTCGCTCTGCCTCTCACTCACAGGCACAGACAATCAGAGCTGTCCCTAAAGCCATGCCAGTGTTGGTTATGCCTCATGCCAGGATGCAACTGTGCACCCCCAAGAATGGCAGCTCACCCTGCCATGTGCTGCAGCCCTCTTTAGCCCTGTTTATACACTCTTTAATGCCAGCCAAGGGCCTGAAACCCAGACACACACACTTCACATCACACAATTCTCATCATCGCTACCCAACCTAAACCCTGTGCATACTTCTGCATACTGCTTTTCCTGGATGTTGGATGTTTGATGAGAAGATGCCATGCACCCAGCAACAATAAAAAAAGAACAATACATACAAATAAATTTCCTTTAAAAATGGTAATAAATTTGACCATACAGAGCCTATTCTATAGACATGTTCATTAATCTCATGGAAACAAGTTCTAAACTTATATTGTAGTTAAGCTACATCATGCAAATTTGTAAAGTCATATATTCTTAAGGTTCCAAGTACATATTTAGAGATTCATCTTGAAGCAATAAATATGACCTTTAAATAATTGTAAATTGTTAATCATCTCAATAATCAAAGAATTATGTAACAAATGTAATTACATAACATTAAATAACAAATGTAATTACAAAACAACTGGATTATATATAGTACTATGCACAAACCTTGTGCCAACGTAATTTCTTCATTTTAAATTGTGAAGATTTAAAATGTAGATTTAATACAAATATTAAATCTATATGCTATATCTATATAATAAACATATGTGTAGATATCTATATACTAAATCTATATACTAAATATATGTGTAGATTTAATACAAATATAAGAACAAATGTTTTACAGACTGCAAACGGCCTAAATATATGAGAGAAAAAAAATTTGGTTGTTTATGTAACAGCAATCTCATTTCCCCTCTTGTCTGTTCACTCCACTCAGCATTCAGCCTCAGCAGTATACTCATCACCAGCTGATCACCTGCACCTGCACAAAAATGTATACACCCTCCAGGCAAAGAGAAATTGTATGATGTATATTATATTAATATTATATCAACATTACATCAAAATATGACATATAGCAATACATTTCATTTTTCTTTTCCTGTACTGTGTATACATTTTTTCGGCTGACCCTTGGCCGTGATCTAAACACAGCATTGAACTACTGAACTCTGGAGCTGTCTGGTAGCAACACCACTGTATCGCCTGAGATAATATACAGAATGTGTATTTATTACGACTTATATTAAGTATTACTGTATGTGATAGATATAAAACAAGACAGTAAAATCAGAACCATTTAAATGATCATGGCACAGTGCACAGGTTTTGTTTTGTCCTATATTATATCATTTTTCCCCCCCCTTCCCCAAAGGGGCACTTTTCAAATAAACTGTAATATATTCTGGGGCGCGGGGTTATGAATCATGCTGTTCCCCTGAGAGCAGCTGAATGAAAATTAAGGGAATATTTCATATTGAACTCACTTGAGGAACTGCCTGGCATGAGCTGGATATAGCAAATAACAGCAATAGAAAATGATAATAAAAAATGAATAAAGTTATGTACTATTATACTGTAGTGTTTTAACAACAGAAAAATGGCTCAGGCTAATTAATTACACTGCCAGATTATTTTTGTCTTTTTAGCTGGCAGTATTTTAAACGGGAATTTGAATGTTCAGAAAAATACTAGTACTTCGTTCTTACATTCTTTTATATTATATAATCCTTCAGGACATCCCCGTTCCTATTACACATATATACTGCTGAATGAAAGTTCCTACAGATTTCACTCATCACTGGAAGCGATCAAATTATCTGACGGGCTCAGGTGGGCTGGACACATCCACAGAATCTCACATTCCCGCCTGCCAAAACATCTATACCACTCACAGCTTGTACAGGGTTCTAGACCAGTGGGCACACTGAATAGGTGCCACAAAGATCAGCTGAAGCACGTAAGAAGTGTGGAATCAAGCCCAAGGCCTGGCACTGGTTGTCTACTGACAAACTGACATGGAGACACATGTTTCTGTGTGGGCGTCATATGGTTTGAGGCAGAGCGGCTTAAAATTCTCCTTTCAGCCGCCATACTTGTTGCGACGATGATAAATTGGCGTCCAAGGCGACCCATTTCAATAGCATGATACAGGCGATAAGTTATATATGATATATGTAAATAAAAGCTAATCTTTTAGTCAACATTAGAAGAATTCGCTCGTTTCTTTTTACACAGGGTACTCAGGTGCTTGCTCAGTCAGGTTATTTCAAGACTGGACTCCTGCAACTTGCTCCTGGCAGGTCTGCCACTGTCCAACTTTCTGCTGTCCTCTGCAGCTGATCCAGAATGCAGCTGCGCATCTTCTTTTCAGCCTTCGCAAGTTCTCCCACTCCACTCCACTCTACTTCTCCGCTCTTCCTGTATCATCAAATTCAAAACACTGATGCTTGCCTGCAAATCTTAAAACGGCGCAGCACCCACTTACCTCTCAGCTCTGGTCACACCCCGCACCGCACCAAGGCACTGCTCGGCCGGTCCCAGCATCTCTCAGAGATCGAGGAAGGCGTGCATCCAGACTGTTTTCTGTCCTGGCACCTGGGTGGTGGAATGAGCTTCATCCAGATGTCCGAACAGCGGAGTCTCTGGCAATCCTTAAGCGACGACTAAAGACCTATCTGTTTCTTCAATATTTGGGTTACTTCTGCTCTAATTACAGGGTTACACTATGTAGTATGCAGATGTACTTGTTCCACAGACCAAGTAGTTCCCTTGCTCGGGATTCTGCTTCGATTTAGAAGCTATTTAGCTCTGGTTCAGAGGCGGCTCGCAATAATATTACATCATCTTTAAGTGTTTAAGATGACATAATATTAGCAGATGTATTTTCTTGCTCAAAGTGCTACCATGACTGGATTTGTGTGTGGGGTTTGGCACGGGCATCAGGTAAGTCTTGTCCTATTTGCCGGCCAGATGTGGGCTGGACCAGGGCGGCAGATGTCATGATGTCAGGTGCAAAAGGTCTATATCTACGTATACTGTGCACAAAAGCTTCTTAGTGTGGTACAGCGGATCCTACCTGCTATGATAAAAGGATCATTCAATCAGTCAAGACAGGTTTGTACTTGATGGCTCCTTCTGTACTTTTGCAGTTTAACTATAATTATATTGAAAATATGATTATATTGTATCTATGGTTTTAGATAAAGTCACTGTAGAAGACATACACACCAAATGGGAGTAAAAGTTCATCCAGTTGTCCAAGGTGGTTGCCCATACAATTACTGTATACTGGGTTCAGTTTTTGTGGAAAGTCTGCATCTGGATAGGGTATGTGGGTATGCATGCGGATATTTTTGGTTCCAGGTCTTGTTACATCAGCCTCATAGCTCCTGTGCAAACAAACAAAGCAAAAAAAAAAAAAAAAAAAGCAAAAAGCAAAAAAAAAAAAAAAACCACACAAATCCTGTCTTAACTGCTTGACGACGTTTGCAGTAAATAAAAACTGTTTCAATGTAAATTTGTGGCTCAATAATAAATTAAGCTGACGGAAAGTGTTCGGGCAGGTTTCAGGGTTAAGGATTAAACTGAATGGATCAACTGCCAAACTTGTATTTTCACGGATAACTGCACACATTTGCTACAATGTTTAGGATGCTTTAGAATAAATAGCTGAATAATACGATTTTTTTGCTCCATAAATTTCAGATTGTTGATAAATGAAAAAGAAAAACCTGGTGGATTTGGGATCAGTTGTGTTGGTGTAGTTTGACTCTTTCCTGAATGTGTCACTACAAATCAATAAAGTCTTCTTCTGACTGATGATCTTCATCCGATCATGGAGCATTTCCGTTTCAATGGGAGGACGGCTCCGCCCCATCCACAGGATACACAGGATACTCATCGGGTGCTGACACTGATACTGATACTGATACTATGGCCTTCACAGCTAACAGATCTCAGGCTAATGGAACAACTCTGGGAGATTTCCGAGCAATGTTTTACATACCACTCATCATCCATACACCAACTAACAGAATAAGAAGGAAGAATGGCTTCAATCGCTTCATCTTGAGATGCACTGAAGCATTTCTTGTGCTCCAAAATCTTTCGAAGATGCTTTATGTTGATTCCTTATTTCGTTCCGTCGTCATCATCTGCATAATTAAAATCGTTTAAATTTAACTCGTCCAATTTGTTTGCAACAGCAAGCGATCTAAACATTCTAATATTTGACACCGGTTTGCTAAATATGCAACAAAATCTGTGATTTTAGGTGACAGATGGGCTTTACGGCTTCCTACACCAGACATCTGCGTTGAGGCGCGTGGAAAATAAAAGGACTGACTGTCCTGTCCTCATAAGTGCACTCGTATGTGTCATGAGCAGAGAAACAGAGAGAGAGTGTAGGGGAAGATAGATGATATAAGCCAAGCAGAGAGACAGAGAGAGAGAGAGAGAAATGGGGGGGGGGGGGGAGGAGTAAAAAGAGGGAGTATGGTTTAGAGAGTTTAAAGCTGATGAAGTGCAGACTCCGGCCCTGTGTTTATGAGAGGACAGTAATGGAGAATGCACACACACACACACACACACACGCACGCACGCACGCACGCACGCACGCACGCACGCACGCACACACACACACACACACACACACACACACACACTTACTTCAGACCTACACTTTACAAAAGGACCCTGTTCCATCAAAACTGCACTTTAATTTGACAGTTGACCTCAGCACTTCTGTGTCATGATCCTCTTTCTCACAGGAAGAGGTCGAGATATTTATGTTCTCTACAGTAACACTATCCTCACTCTGATTTTCCCGTTGTGTTCAGGCCAGTTCTTATTCCCCATCAGCCATGAGGTTTGTCACCACATGCCCTTTTTTGTCCACATCCTTTGCAGTGTAATAAGTGTTACCTACTGTACTGTATGTGGTTGAACTTGGCCAGGGATAAACCCGTCCACGTTCTGTTTATGAGCTTATAAACAGCATGCCGAAAAAACCAAATAATCAAACATGATGAACAGTAATATTAAGTAATAAATATGAAAACGTACTTGCTACGTACAGTAGTAGAAACAAAGCGCTGTGCGCTCACTATGTTAGAACGCATAAATCAGTTATACTTGCAAACTCATAACAATTCATTTGTATTATGGTAACATTAACATTGAGAATTGGAATTGACTTGAGAGTTGAGTCGGAATTGGGAATCAAGAACAGACCAAGAAAAAAAACATTTATTTCAACAGTATTATGAAGCGATGCGTGGCATATTAAAAGCTTCCCAATATGGACGACAGTTGCTTTGGTTAAGCATTTCCCTGTTCTAATCTACCTCAATTAGCTCAAGGAGAGCGGAATCGTTTTCTGGTAGTTTAACAGTCACAAAATATCATCAAGAAGGAAATGCAAAACAGCTGGTGTGCTAAAAACAAAGCTCAAAGAAGATTATTATGCTATAAAGATAAAAAAACAAACAAAAAAACAATAGAACATGGAATTACTGATTTAAAGGATGAATTCACCCAAAATTACAAAAGATATCTTTATGTACGGTACAAGGGCCAGCCATAATATTAACATCACATAACTGATTATCAATTATACCGCAATAACCTGCTGATAGGATCATAGACATCCAAGACTCATTTTTGCTTATGGGGAGCAAAGGCACGTCCCTCTGGTCCTGATCCTAGTCCATCCTGATCCCACAGAAAAGCCAAATGCAGCACAACTTTCCGAAAAAAGTCAGTCTTTCTGGCCATGATAGAAAGACTCATCAAGCAAAGAGCCCAAGGCCGATGACCCCGCCTCCAAACTCCCCACATCGCAGTCCAATTGAGCACTCATGGGATGTACTAGACCTGGGTTCGGCAACCTTAAATACTCAAAGAGCCATTTAGAGCCATTTAGAACCGAAATGACAACACCTGGAGCCACAAAACCCTTTTGACATCTAAAATTACATAAACACTGCATATATAGTTTTTTACCTTTATGCTTTGTAAAACAAAACTATAGTGTGTTGCATTTGAAATCAATGAAGTGCTACAGAGAAACGAAATTGTATTTCTGCATTCAACAAAAACATAAATACTGAATGTCTATTTGAGATCTCATCGTATTTATGAAATAAGAAGCCGAACTTAAATTATCCACCTGAAGCAAACCAAAAATGCCATCTGCTTCTGTGTGCCGTCATTCTTTTGTCGCCTGTACTGGAGAGTGCAGTCAGCTGTCAATCCGAACAAAACCAGGAACCTCAATTAATCGCATGCTGACGGTTGTGATGCTTGTGAAGCGCCAGAATTTTTTTACACGTTTTATTTTAATGTTACAAGATCATCATAATCTTCAAATTTTGCATTATATTTGAAAAAATAACAAACTAAAATATCATAAATTTTAATTAAATACTCATTATTCATTTTCCAAAGCCACAGGGAGATGAAAGAGCCACATGCGGCTCTACAGATCCGCTGGTTGCTGATCCCAGTACTAGACAATCAAGTCTGATCCATGGAGACCCCATCTCTCAACCAACATCACCCAATGGATCAATTGTCAATGACTTGGTGCCAGCAAGAGTTTCTTCTCTCATTCTCCATTTTCCAGTAATGTTCAACATCATATCAATAAGAAATCCAGCCTGGACATGGTGGACCCCATAAATGCAGGAAAACAAGTTTCAGAAAAAAATGTGAAGGTAAGTGATAACGGTGTTGGCAGAAGTGTTAGTGTGGAAGTTAAAGCTTTGGAAGTTGATTCGTTTGAACAGATTTATACGGATCAGGAAGAGATCTGGCCAGTTTGAAGTACTGATGCCCTGCTGGATCACTCTCTTTAGATAGAAATGAAGCAAGTAACCACTATGAGTAGGATGTAAGAAACAGAAAAGTGTGAAATAGACCAACTGGATGATTTACTGGAACGTACAGATTTACAGTATAAGTACTATAAATATTGATACGCATACTGTTAGAATGGCTTCTTACTTTAAACAATAAAGGATTTAATCAATTTACAAAATGAAATGTAGCTGAAATGTATACCCACAGTTACAGCATGCTTCATCGATGTGTAAAATGTATGTTATAGCTTCTATAACGTTTTAGCTGGTTGCTGCACCCATTCAATTAAAGTTCAATTAAAGTATAATTTTGGTGTAGTAATGAAACAAAACAAAAAATCTAAAAAAATATAAAAAAGTTTTTCATTCAGCTCCTCCTATAAGGGGTTGGTTTTATGCTGGATGATCTTCTTGACACATCCCTTCCATTTTTTTCTAGTCTTGGGACTGGCACTAAGGAATGCTCAAAAAAAGCCAAAAGAAGCTTACCACTGAGCCTAACACCCAATAAAGATTTTAGAAGTAATTCATACAAATTCAAGTGAGAATATGGCTTGATTCACGTTTATAGTGAGCACTACAGAGCAGAAGTATGTAAAAAAAGCCATTGTGAAACCTTGCTGTGTTGGATATGTATTACTCTCATTTTGTTTTATTTATTTCATTGTGTCATGTTTTTTTTTGTGCATTGGTTTTATTCATCACCATGGTGGTACAGTAGGTAGTGTTGCTTATTTACTGCTTTGTAGTTCAGGCTTTGATCTTTACTGTCTGTGTTTCGGTTTCCTCTGGGTTCTTTGGCTTCCTTTTACCTCCTTGATCATTGATGGCTAGGTGGCAGTAAAATGATGCTCAGTGATTGATTGCTACCCCATTCAGGATTGGTAAGTGACGTGCTCCCAGTGTTCAAGGAACAAACTCCCTTAACTAGAATATTTACTAAATATTTTTATTTAAATCAATGAATTTTACTATATTTGAACCATTTCCCCCAGTATTTTTCCCTGTTGCAGCTTTGTTATTTTTGCAAGTTTATTATTTGGATTCCCATTTCAGTGCTTTTGTTTGTCGGATTTTTGTTCTACATGACTGCATCCTAAAAGAGCCTTCTGTGTATTCGGCAATTTAAATAAACGTTGAAAGACCTTTCAGGCGCCAGTGAAAATGGAATGAATTTTTTGTTTTTAGGATAAGGATTTTTATTTTTTTTGCAGTTATCGGATGGCTGCTAAGCAATATTCTGTTTTCAATTAAGCAGAATACACCAATGCTTAATCAATTAGAAACTAAGAAATGGAGCCAAGGGTGATGGTGTTAATTCATTTATTGATTTAATTAATTTTTTATTATTTATGTATTTATTTATTATTATTATTTATTATATACATGGCAGAAGCTGCACGAAAAGACCCATATATTAACTAAACATACAGTACAGTATATTAATTATATTAATTATTAGGGTTCTAATTGTTACGGAAAACAGACTCAAAACAAACAGATCGTGAGAAAAACCCAGGCGGGCGATTTATTAACAGTTTGTGAGAAATGGCAACTCTGAATGAGAAAACCGGATTGTCTTAACTGGTTAGCTGATGGATGTTTGTAGCGGAATGAATAACACAGAGAACACGGGGAAACACAGACCAGGAGATGAGACGAGATGAGACGTGACGAGACCAGGAGTAACTTTAGCAGGTACGTGGCGGAGTCTGTTGTCCATTGAAGAAGTCAGAAACTGAGTGAATAGAGGTGTGGTGTATTCATGGTGTGCTGTTAATGTGGACCAGGTGTGCGTGTGATTAGAATTTGGGTGACTGTGAACGGAGATTGGGGGTGGAGCCTGGTGTTTCCGTCACACTAATATACGGGGTAAATCATGCATACACAGGCTGACACACTCACTCAGTTCATTGTGGTGGACAAAGTACTGACCAGAGGTACAATGGTAATGGTAATACAACGGTAATCTCTATCTGCCTCCACAGTCCCTGGTTTGTTGGACTACACAAGTTCCTAGATGGATGGATGGATAGATGGATGGATGGATGGATGGATGGACGGATGGACGGATGGATGGATGGACGGATGGATGGATGGACGGATGGATGGGCTTCCATATTCCGGAACTTGAGTTAAAATATAGATACCATTGGTCAAATATGACTCAAGTAAAAGCTGAAGACTTGAACACCTTTTCTGTTATACTGAACCTCCAGCCTACTAACACACAAATCACCTCCAGATATCTGATATCACCAAAATGAGGATGGGGTCTCCTCTCGAGGTTTCTTCCTTTCTTCCGTGCCACCGTCACCCTCGGCTTGCTCATCAGAGACAGTCATTCAAATCAGTTAAAATATCCCTTTTTGAACTCATTCCTATATATTTTTTAAAATTCTTGCGGCAATGATCGTTGTTAAAAGCGCTATACAAATAAAAGTGAATTGAATTGAATATGTGTGAAAATGTTACCCTCCTTAGGTCAGGAAATCTGTTTGTGTGTGTGAGTGACGCGTGAGCAGATGTTTAGTCTTTCGTGACAAACTGTCATTGCAGAACAGGATACAATGTTCCAAGAAATGGCACACGTGGGAGCTGTGTGCAGCAGAGGAGGATATGGTGTTGAGGAATGTGGATTAATAGAAAGGTGCACAGTACATATGGAGCAGCTTGCTGAATAGTTAAAGCTCTGGGTTTCCTTCCTTACACTTGGGAACAAATATTTACCTGGACAACAAAACAGAAAAAGCTAAATCTGTTTTGCTGCAAATGGAGCAGGTGCAACAAGTTGACATTTCTATTTATTTGTAACTTTTTTTGTACATTATTACAAACAGGCCAGGTAAATAAAACAAATCCATGTTTAATTTCCCCACAGTGTAGTGCACCAGGAGGGAAATCACTCTAGCAGAAGGTGTGGGAGAGGGACGTCACTAAGCCTTGTCCATCACCAGCTCAATCAGTAAGAGTCCCAGCAGCGCCACATTTGACGTGACCTTAATGACAGGCCAGTGACAGCACAATCAAGAGGGCAAAATAACCTGTCAAAGATCTCTAAAGACGTCTGCCTAAAAAATTCCGTGCCCAAGTGATTTCTGAAGATATTCTACAGTAAGACTAATGGATATAGGGGCTTGCAGTGAAGTCTGTAAAATGGACTATGTCAAAGAAATGTGACATATGACATAGTCATAATAGTCATGCTCTGTAACGTGACATCCCCTGCTGCACAATTTGCCAAGCACAAAAAAAGAAAAAAAAAAAAACTTTTTCCTGTGCAAGAGCTTCTGCTGGAATATACAGGACTGTATATACTGTACATCTATAGTATAAGACAACCGTGGACACATTATTGTGGTATTATACAGATTAACGCATCAGCACACACACACACACACACACACACACACACACACACACACACACACACACACACACACACACACACACACACACATATACAGTATATTCTCAAAGACATGACAAAGACTAGAGAAGGAAAAAACAAATCACAACTAAAATATTTATTTATTTATTTCACTATACTGTATATACTATCTACAATGTAAAACCAATCAAACACATTACTTATTTTCCTGTTTTATTTAAGGTTGAAAATATCACAATTTCTTTTTAATACCAGTGAAAAATACAGTTTCTGAACATCAGGTTTGTGACATAAACAATCATTTACCTAGATATCGAGATAATTAATTGAAAAGATTTAGAGGGGGACATATACGTGTATTACAGTATACAGTATACACACATATATTATGGTGCAATTTTACTAGCAAAAGTCGAGAGCACAATGTCAGCAAGATTTCCTGTAAAAAAAAAAAAAAGAAAAAAAAGAAGTGTGCGCTCAAATCTGTCTTGCTTGCTCAAGGATTTGAATTGTTTACCGTCAAAGCCACATTGCAGCTCAAATCGTCTCGGGCTCAGCTCAGTCACCCAGTTTTTTGCCTTTTTTACAATACAATGACCAAATCTCACGAACATGGTGGGTTGGATCACGCATGTGACCTCACTGATTTGGAAAATGCATGCATGAATCACTATATATACGAAAGATCTGTTCACATTAAATATGCCTCATAAATGGGAATATGACTCATCAAAGCAGAATGATAGTACTCTTACTGTCTGTGCAATGATTCTAGAGCCAAAACTATTAATCAATCAAAGTACATTTTTGTATGTTCTACGTTCTCCCCAGTAAATGAAGAGTAAACAGGCCAGTAAGGTTTTCCTGTGTCTCGTAAATCAAAACAAGTATTTACATGTCTAATTTAAACAACTGGAAGAGTATTTTGATATGAAACATCTGTGCATGTTATGGCCACTTGTGCTATACCAGACCTGACCCAAAGACTGTCCTAGGAATTTTTATTGCAGTTACACTTAAAAACAGTGACACAAGTTTAGACCCTAGTCAGAATTCTTCCCGCCAATTCAGTGCTTTGATGTCAAGTCCTGATAAATTGATACTGGGCTTGAAATATTCAAAAGGGCTGATATCAATTACAAACATGGCTTCTAGCATTTTAAAAAGCTTGAAGACACTGAACCAATGCAAAAGGGACACCAACATTCAGGTGTTTAAAAAAAAAGAAAAAAAAAAAAACCTCATGGATTTTACGTGCCAATCCATCGCAGTGCACACACACTATGGGCAATCTGGGAACACCAATTAGCCTAATCTGCAGGTCTTTGGATTGGTTTGAGAACATGCAAACTCCATGCATGCACACGGAGATGGGAATCGAACCTGGCTGGGAATCGAACCGAGCCCCTGGAGGCGCAAGGCAACAGTTTAGTGACCGTGCCGCCCGTATGTGATGATGAGTGAAAAAATATGGAAAATTAATGAAATTGTGTGGAAAAAAGTCACAAGTGAAAAAGAAAAGATCAAATGACATCCATGAAGTGAGACAATATGTGAAATCTAACCAGCGTCTAAAACCTATATGTGGAAACTTTCCAAAAAAGTTCCTGTGCTTTTTTTCACTTCAGTCTTCCCAGTGAATAAAAATGTATGAATGTAATGACAACCACATTTTGATTTTCTCATTTTAATTGCCCGAAGCGTTTCCGCTGATATTTCTTTAGTGTGAACAGCTCTCTGCATTGGACCCATATACATTTTCCTAATCAATAAAATCACATGTATGAATAATATTGGGACACCAACAATAATGGCAAAACCATGAGCAAAAAAAAAAAAAAAAAAAAAGAACAAATTAGCAGCACAAGCCTTCAACGTAGAGATGATTTGCTCAAGAGATGAACAGCTGTGAGCTGTTTATGCTGAGAGCAAGAAGGCGAATAAATGCTGGGTTTTCTCCAGGAGATGTGGAGGTGAGCTAAAGGAAACACAAAGCGATATGCCCACGCACACTGAGATGTGATGATCAAGAACACATTAGTGTTACATAGGACAATATTAAAGCTATAAAAGTCCTTTTTGCTGCCTGACCAAAACTATGTGGGCGTGTCAGATTACATAATGCTAGACGACGGCATCAAGTCATGTTGGAAGGAGAGAGTGGGGTGATCTTTACACACACGTTTTGTGTAAATCTGACTGTTACATGGTTTGAAAAGCAACGTTGACCAGCAGAGTACTGTATTGCAGCACACTTTGCAGAAGTGCCACTCGTCACATCTGGGTGAGGATGGTTTAAAATAAATATATTGACTACCTACTAATCCAGGCTTTGGCAGGGAACATCAGATTAACTTTGAGGTTGACATAAAAAAAAAAAAAAAAAAAAATTAAATTCAACGAATCCCAGGATAATAGATTAAAATATCATGCTCTTGACTTCTAGTGGTAAAATGTCAGCATAATGCACACTCATCTCATCCCACCTCCACTTCAAAAATATCCATGGTTAAAGTGAAAGTAACATGACACAGTTTAGAATAGTGTCATACGCATCAAAAGGCTGAGAATAGTCTTTGTACTGAGTTAATTAGACAGCCTATTACAGATAAACATAGAGGAGAAGTGCAGTGACAGGTCAGGACTTTCAGGTGATTTATATCATTATATAAGACTAAAACGTGTCACCAACGTTCAGCATGTCATTTCATTTTAACAAGCTACGAAACCGTAGAAATATCACAGTGGTTTTGTCTTTTCCTCATATTCCGTTTTTAAATCATCTAGCCAAACATGAGCATACGGTATTATTCACAAGAAGATGTCCCAGCATGCACCTTGTCTTTTTAATGTCTCGGGTCTTGTATTGAAACTCACAGCCCTTTCATCATAAGATGTAATAAAACAATAACAAAAAACTATTTTTTTTTTGTTATATGTACTGTAAACTCACTCACTGTCATTGTCTATACTGCTTTATCCTGTGTACAAGGTGGTGTGGGGCCTCGAGGAGACTTGCTGTAGGGCATGAGGCAGAGTACACCCTGGACTCCAGTCCATTGGAGGGCACGCACATACACACGCTCATTCACACACTGCGGGAAATTTGGGAACACCACTTAGCCTAATCTGCATGTTTTTGGACTGTGTGTGAGAGGAAACCGGAGTTCCTCATAGGAAACCCAATAAGCAGTTTATATATATGTAAACTGCACAGCAGAATTCATGTGAAAGAGTATGCCCAGGTAGGACCCAGTGGCTCCAGGCAACTGGTACCTTAGCCACTTTCCATAGCCATTTGCTATATTCTAAGAAAACTGGCCCTTGTGAAGTTGGGCCACTGAAGCAACAGTCTACAGAGTAAACCTTGAAGTTAAACAATTTCTCTGGTGACATAAAAAAAAAGAGAGAGAAAAAAATCTTGACAGACATTTAAAACACTTTCGAAGATGGGTATCTATTCAACCTATATGAGCTTCGATGGGCGTTTCATTTATTGGGAGTTTTAAAAAGTTTGGGATTTGGAAAAGTTGTACAGCATTTCCAAAAATAAAAATAGCTCTCTTAAATAATTCATTTCATTTTGCTCCATTACCAACAACTGGCTCACGGCTCGACAATCAGTCATGTGTCTATTGTTATTTTTCCAGGATGTAGTTTGAGTTATGAGTTTACTGCAGCTATGCTGGTTGGAAATTCTATAAATCATTTCGATCAGACTGGCCAATAGTTCATATCTGTTGTATGCCACATGAACACAACGCAGAATTTCGGCAACATGCATATTATTCACGTTACATAATTTTTGCATTTAGCTTTGTACTCATCAACATGATCATAATAGGACAATGTGAGGGATTTATAATCAAGATATTCATTCATTAAATTCCATAATTCATATGTATATTCCTTAATTGTAATATTATTGTGTGTATAGCCTAATAGCCTAGTACCTAAAAATACTAATCACTCTCTGAACATTATTATTCACAATTTCTGCATGTATTTAGTTTGTGCTCATTGCTCATTACTATAAAATGATTAATTTGATGAAGGTCGAATCACACACGCTGGGAGAAATAAAAAAGCATTACACTGCACTGTTCCTCGTTGCTCTGATGGTCTGCAAATATGTATGTGCCGCATAAAAATGCTGTTATTTAAAATGGCACCTTTCATTAAGGTGTATAAACAGACCATAACTGGTTTAAGATTTAATTG
Organism: Clarias macrocephalus; assembly: GCA_011419295.1. Taxonomy (NCBI): domain Eukaryota; kingdom Metazoa; phylum Chordata; class Actinopteri; order Siluriformes; family Clariidae; genus Clarias; species Clarias macrocephalus. The sequence continues at coordinate 113,384 of JAAGKR010001406.1, forward strand.
AAATACAGCGTTATATGGGAACTACTACACAGTTACAAATAACAGATACATATTAAATGCATGTAATGTAAAGGGTACATAACTGGCAACAACAACAACAACAACAACAAAAGGTACAATTAAAAATATGCATGTGGGTTAAAGAAACACATTTGAACTCAGCAAACTGGCATTATAGCGGGCAGATTAATGTGTCTAGTCGAAATAAGCTGCCTGTTTACCATCAAGTCCAAATGCTGCCGAATGTGAAAAATGGTTACTTCCTGATTAAATCCACTGCAATTCATTAATTAATTAGTTAATCAGTGTTTAAAATAAATGCAGTTAAATTGTAAAATGTTGCTGCTTCCGATTTAGTTTGATCAAATTTAGCTTGTTAACTAGCACATCTATGTTTTTAATATGGGGCTACAGGAAAGCTTGAGGCTAAAAGTGAACAACACAGTGGATAGCTAGTCATTATTTAGCCCGGCTAATGAAACATGTTTGTACTGTGCTTAAGAGACTGGTGCAGTACAGAGAAAGACGTTAAACAAGAATGCATTTGTATATTCATGATATTAAGTTGCTAGAGGACAAAAATTAGTATACAATAATTAATCTTATAGGTTAATTGTTTTGTAGCCAAATAATATTTTTGCAATAATAATAATAATAATAATAATAATAATAATAATAATAATAATAATAATTATTATTATTATTATTATTATTATTATTTTATTTTTTCTTCTTCTTCTTCTTATTATTATTATGAATAATAATAATTTTATTATTATCTATGTTTAAGGAATATTGTCTGCTACAGCACATTAAAATCACTGCCTCCAACCTGTTCACTGCATTCTAAAAGTTCCTAGCAACGCTCCTGCACTGAAGAGCGACGTGGTTACTCGGCCTTATCTTAATTGAAATGGACTGCAGCCAGAAATAGTGGATAAAATCAAAAAGGCCCACACTTAGTGCTACTATTACGAAGACTATTGTCTTGTGAATACATTGTGTCACTTTACAGTTCGAGCACATAGACATAGACACGAGAAAATAATACTCAATGCTACAGTTTATGTGGCTACAAATAAATGAAGTCTAATGATCTAGACTTCCAGCTTTTTTTAGCAACACACACACACACACACACACACACACACACACACACACACACACACACACACACACACACACACACACACACACACAAAAAACGAAAGTTTCTTAAAGTAAATAAATAAAACAATTGAAATTAAACTTGAGTGAAGTTTTAATCTGGATGAAAAAGAATGAAATAATAAAACTGTGTTATTCTGAATGAATGTATTATTAACTTAGTAATTTTATGTTTTATATACCTTAAATAATACAAAAAGGTGCTATGCAGTATTATGAAGTTATTTTCTAAAGTTCCGGAATGAATCCTTTTTTAACGGCTTTACAAATATGTTTCAACTTTCGTAAGATACATTTTGGACACTGCATCCAAAAGTCTTATACAGAATATACACAGTTTTATATGTTTGAAATTTGTTGGCTTTTTGATTTATTTTTCAGAAGCATAAACTATAAAAAAAAAAAAAAAAATATATATATATATATATATATATATTTTTTTTTTATATAGTTTATGCTTAAACTATATAAACTATATAAAAAAAAGCATAAACTATAAAAAAAAAAAATATACATATATATATATATTTTTTATATAGTTTATGCTTCTGAAAAATAAATCAAAAAGCCAACAAATTTCAAACATATAAAACTGTGTATATGCTGTATAAGACTTTTGGATGCAGTGTCCAAAATGTATCTTACGAAAGTTGAAACATATTTGTAAAGCTGTTAAAAAAGGATTCATTCCGGAACTTTAGAAAATGCCGAGTCATGCCTATATCTCTGGCTGCAGGGTTTTTTTTTTTTCTTCACCAATGATTCAGTCTCCCCGTGGTCTCCGAATGAGTGCACACTATCATTTGGATTACTTGTAGTGGGGCTGTAAATAAAGAACTTCAATAGCTTGCAAAATTTAGGATGCATGTAAGCAGCTGATTAACATTCTGAAATTAAAATGATGTATAGTTCAGATCAGATCATTTTGAAAACATTCTGCAGTACACTACCGGTCAAATGTTTGGACACGCCTTCTAATTCCATGACCTTTTCTGATTTTTTCTTTCTTTCTACATGCGATCATTTCATTTGAACAGCTGATGTTGAGATGTGTCTGCCACTTATGCTCTTCATAATACCTTCATAATGGCTCGAATCTGAAGTGCTGTTTGTTAAATGGTGATTTTTGAGGTTGGTAACTGTAAATGAACTTCTTCTCTGCAGCAGAGGTAACAGTTTTGTTCTAAAAATAAATCCAAACTTGTGTCCAAAGTTTGACTGCTGCTGCATGCATGTATCAAATTTATTAGACATTAAGACTAAATTAGAGACTAAAAAGAGGAAAAGACAAGGGCAGATGAGTGATGAGAGAAAAGATAAATTTAGACTATGGACAGAGCTGAGGGAAGGAGATCAACAACTCTCACCCTTTTCAAATCATGATGCCCTCTATCTGCCCCCTTACCCTTAATGAGGGATAATCTTTTCACCTGTCACACTCTCTTCTTCAGCTCTCACAACTCTTTCCAATTATTTGAGCAAAATCCTGAAAACAAAGTTTACTGTTTCTCTCCAACACAAATAACCCTGAAACATTTAGCCCCATAATACATCATAAAAACCAATTCAAATCATATTACCTTCATTACAGGACATAGTCTTACTGTAAACTTTCTGCTAAATACCACTCTGGAGTATTGTATGGAGTATTAAATGTATGGATTGTAGCCCTCAAATCCTACCCTGTTATTATACTTGACAATAATGAATAAAGCCCACTTTACTCCTGATGCTCTAATATGCTCATTGAAATGGACAAAGAAAGAAATGAGCTGTATAAACCAACTAGCAATTTACTTCAAGAATTTTAAATCAGAATTGCATGTTCACATTAGGAACACAATATACTGTATATAAACCTTAGTCACATCTGTGCTTAGTTTGTAGACCAATTCCAGTCCAATATGAATCTCATTTGAATAAAAACAAAACAATCAAACAAACATGGTGTTACAGAAAGATGATGGAGTGTGAACCCACCCAAACAGTATTAGAAACAGCATTTCCTGAATTGTGTTTTATCATTTTTATACCACAGCGCTTAAAAAAAATAATAATCAAAAAATTTATTCAGGTTGTTATTGTTTAAGCTGCTCCTTCAAGAGGTTACCACAGCAGACCACCTGATCCACACAAAACTCAGCGCAGGTTTTAAGCCGGATCCTCTTCCTGATACAACCCTCCCATTTTATCTGGGACTGGGCCCAGTGCTGCATCCAGTGGCTAGGAATCGAACATGGGCCTAAAGCATGGCAGGGGTGAAACCTAGCAATGAGCCACCAATGCACTACTCACTTTTCATATTTTAATATAAATAAGAGAGAAATTGCTGCTGAATATATCTTGAATATATGTAATATGTGCTAACTTTTATTATTAGGATTTTACAAAAAATTTAATTATTAATCATTACAAAATTTTGCCTGATTTTAGTTTAATTTTATTGATTACATGCTGGCAAAGAGCCACATTTGGTAAGTTTAATATTTCCCATGACAGTATAAAAAAATTATACATAAAATTTCTATTATTATATATATATTTTTATTTTTAAATTTTTTAGATATCCAGTTTTGAAGGAAACTATTACCCTAGATGAGGTGAGGAAACATATAAGGTTACTTCACTGACCATGATTCGCAACATAAAAATTACATCTATTATTATTATTATTATTATTATTATTGTTGTTGTTGTTGTTTTTTAGGTAGTATAAAAAAAGTCCTGAAAAAAGTCTTGAAATTCTGAAATTTTACATTTTAAGTATTTCAATGCATGCCCTGTAGAAGGTCCAGGCCCTTTTTCTACTTTCCATAAACAAATGCCTTCAATGAATAATCAACCACCTTTCATGTAAAAAATTAACTAGTAGAAATTTTTTAGAAATACGTTAACAATCATAAATTGTATTTATTGCAATCCAATCTCACGAGATACTTGCTTTAAATAATACGACTAGGTTCAAGAGATTTTTAGTCGTTAAGATGTCATTTTTTGAAGTGATCATTAACATTTTCATGCATTTCTATTACTTTTTATGCTCTCTGTATGGCTTAGGTGGATAAACCAAACAAATAACATTAAATGCAGGAAAAACACTGCGAAGTCTATAAGGTGCTGCAATGGCAGAAAGCCCTTCCGCTCATGTTAAAAGTTTAATATTGTCTTTATTTTTAAATTATGTTGTGTGAAACGGTCTCCATATACAGCTGAAACAATGGCGTATTAGAAGGAGCAGATTAATATAAACCTTCAGCATTGTCAGTGGTGCTCTTACATATGAATAAATAAATAAATAAACACTTCAACAGCGCTGTGGTATAAATCCTAATAAATCACAATTTCGTTTTCTCCTTTTAGCAAAACCATTAATCACTAACGCAAATCATCACGAGCAAAACGTCTCTTATCTGAATAACAGACGTGATGAACCAGCGGTGTTTCCTGCCGTGTGTGATGACTCATCATTCAGATAGTGGACGCAGGTATAACCATCGTTTTTTCTTTTTTCTTTTTTTTTCTCAAAATCTCCAAGGACTGTAATTTGTCCAATTCTTAAAACTGCAGAGAACAAAGTAGAGGGAATGGCTGTTTGCAGAACCTGAAGTACACACTTCTCTTCATAGCACAGTTTTCTCAAGTGCAGCTGTCACTTGTTGATGATTGCTCATCTTTCTCTTTAGAAAAGAAGCAATAGAGCTTGTTTTTGCCAATTAGAAAGCATTTCAGGATCATGACCATCGAGAATGGCTTGATTTGTTCTCTCTCTCTCTCTCTCTCTCTCTCTCTCTCTCTCTCAGGGCTGTTTTTTATCATTCTTGCTGAACTTGTCACTAAGTTGTTGAATGAGGTCGGCCAGTTCTCCAGTGGCCTGAGATTTCTCTTCCAGCAGCTCGTAGCGCAGGCTGGAGATATCCTGCTTTATCTCCTTCAGCTCACCTACAATACACATACAGAACAAAAAGCACATTATGTTCACACACACACGCAATTATACTCAAACATTAACTTAAGCATATAAAGTGCAAACATACAAAAAGCCTGCATATTGTGCATGGATACATAACAAATAAATACTCTCTATCACACACACACACGCAAATGTCTTTCATCTTTATATGCAACATGTCCCTTACATTGTTTTTCATGTTAATAAAACAAATGAAATAGTTTTTACCAATTATAATGTAAATATATTATTTTTGTGCACACAAAAAAATAACTTCTTGTTTTAGCTCCATTCAACTCGATGTGAATTTGTTTGTACAAAATTTATTTTCTGCATGAAAAATAAAACAATTCAGTTAGCAGAATGTTTTCTGAATGCTACATTTTATATAAAGAAAAATGTTGTGTAAGGTTTGTAGATTTTCATACAACACTGAGGCAACATGTTTACTTGTAATTATGTTACACTTTATTTACTTTCATAAATAGAGGTATAAAATGTAATTCAATTTTTATTTCAAATTTAATAAAACTTTAATGTTCAACAATGGGTGTTCAAGTCAAAATGGGACTTGTGATTGTAAATCATTAAACAACAACAACAACAACAACAGCAACGACAACAATAGTGGAACTCACGGCTATGTTTAATAGTGACAGTAAGAACACTGATCAGCACATGGGACTAAACAGCTGTGTAGCCTTAAGAAAACTGCTTATTAGTGAGGCTAATCAGATGTCAGAGTGCTGGGTGCATAAGAATAGAGGTGGATGAAGCAATGCACCCATTATGCCTAGTGCCTACTGTACAAGCCTGTGGGGTAGTGCTATAATCTGGGGTTGCTTCAGATGTTTAGGTCTAGGTTCAGGAACATTATTAGGTCGGCTGAATATACTGGATAACCAGGTTTTTTCCATCAATGGAATTTTTGCCTCTCTGATGCCACGGGCATATTCCAAGATGACAATAGCAGCAATCATCTGTCTTAATTTGGGAGCATAAGGAAGCATAAGACTTCAGAAGTTTTTCACACATGAATTGGCCACCACAGTGTCCAGACCTTAACCTCACTGCTTGGAGATGACTTCATGCAGACTTTACTCTGGACAAAAATAAATGTTGTGACATTGCATAAGCTTATTATAACAATGCCACGGCTGTAAAGAAGGGAAAAGGCGGTCCAGTGAAATACAGTATTAGTGTGCACGATATTTCTTTTTTGCCCAGGCAATGAAATGCAAGTTTTGGCCATTTGAGAGATAACTTCTGCAGTCTGATGTGACTCTTCATTATAACATGTGGCTCCAAACACAGAAACACACGCAGACACACATATAACCATTAGCCAGCTAGTAATTGAAACAGACAATTAAGCAAACAAGATTTTTACCTTCATTAACTTCATCATTCTCCCTGTCGACCTGCGCCTTTAGAACATACCGCTTTATAAGACGCTTCATAATCTTCTGTTAGAGAGAAAGAGAGGGAGAGAAAGTTGGAAAGAAAGACGGAGACAGACAGACAGATGACAGAGGAAAAAAGACAGGGGACTTGTACTGTAAATCCTATTCCTGTGTCTTTCTATTGTTCGTTGTCTCAATACAAGATAAAAGTGCAAGATATTTTTATCTTTTCTCAGCAGACACACACACACAGACATCCAAGGTAACACTGCTTTCTGCTTACTGTCCTTTAGCTTGCTATAAAAGGCTGCTTTATAGCTGTCGAGTCTCTTCTGTCTAGGAATAACTGAACCTGAACAGAATATTTAACACTGAAACAACATCTTCCCCAGAATTTTCTACAACAGCAGTTCTGATTGTAGTTCCCGCTGTAATGTAAATCATGGGTTTACCGTTACATTGATTGGACCTTTATTTGAAGGACGCATGTGCATTCACACACCACGAGCAATTTGGGAATGTCAATTATGCTCATCTGCATGTCCTTGGACTGTGGGAGGAAACTGGAGGACCCTGAGGAAACAGTCCTCAAGCTGGGAATCGATCATAGCATCACCCCTGCCAGGTAAGCATGTTTTTTTTTTTTTTAAACAAATCTTCACAACAGAGGAGTTTGCCATTACTAATGTGATAAAAAAGGTATAAAACACACCAGGATGTGCTGTTGATGGAAGATAATCAATTTTGCGCCGATAAGAGTAATGTTGCTTCATGTTGGCTGTATTATACCACTCCCAGCATGCATTATTGTCCAATAACATCACCACCACCACATCACATTGTTGTGTTTTAATCCGGACATATCTACTGTATATATTGCATCAGAGTCTGTGTCTTAATATTTAATCTCATTTCCACATTCTAACATGAGAATATAAACACTATAGAAGCTTCATTATTCACCAGCATCACTACTGTCCAACTGCAGCCTCAGGACTTCATTAGATTTAATGCCAGCATCTTGTTTTCAGGAAATAAGGACTGTCTAGGAATAAACTACTTTAAGTAATGATGTTACTTCCTGGCAAAAAAAAAAAAAAAAAAAGCTAACTTCAAGTACACGCTGTATATCCTGTTCATTCTCTCTCTCTCTCTCTCTCTCTCTCTCTCTCTCCTGATTGTCAGTATTTGTCTGTTTCTCGACACTTTCTCTGTTTGTCTCCTAGACTTTGATTCCCATCTCCCTTCCCTGGCGGTCTGCATCTCTATCCGTCATACTTTGTCTCTCCATCTCTCTCCTTTTTCCCTATCTCTGTCTTTCCTTCTGTCTCTTTGATCGTGTCTCCTCATCCATCTCTCTTTCTCTCTCTCCCTCTCTGAATTTTGTCTATCTACATCCTTTTCTTGGTTTGTCTGTATTTCAGGCATTTTATCTGTCCCCACGCTCTAATTCCCTCTCTGTCACTCTCTCTCCTCCCTCAGATCTGTGTTTAGCTCTTTCTCTCTCTCTGTGTCTCTCTCTCCCCCTCTGGCTGTCAGTCTCTCCGTCTCTCTCTGTACCTGGTAGCGTGTGGGGTTTTTGATGGGTTTCTTCACCGTGTTCTCCTCTCTGATTCTCGAGTGAGCACGGTATCGATCCAGCTGAAGAGAAATCAGGGCGGGAAACAAAAAATGCTCAACCATCGAGAAACACATACATATGTACTCTGTGTTGTGCTTATCAGATGTTCAAAGGGGATTATTGCATATTTTACGATGTAGGAAAAAAAAATGAAAATCAGGAAACACCATTGAACTGGAAGGTGTGTCCAACTTTTACTTTTATTTCACTCAACCATAATTATGCATTGTCTAAAGGAAAAGAGGTCAATGCACATTCCCCATTATAGATAAGTAGCCTTTTCTCTGCTTCAGCAGCTAAATGGAATACAGCCTTGATTAATATATATATATTAATATGGGTTCCCCTTGTGCCATGAAGGCGGCTCTGTCTGATGGTGTCTAGCACCAGGACATTGGCAGCGGATCCTGCGGGCATTGTGGGATGTGGGGTGGGGACTCTGTTCGTCCCGTGTATCCTACAGATGATTGATTGGACAGGGATCTGGGGAGCTCAGCAGACTGTGATGCAGTGTGTGTTCTGTTGCCTTTCTCTCATGGACAGGGTTGCATTTTCGGTCATCAGTTTATTGCTTTATAATTAGTGATAATCAGTGTTAATGTGTTAATGTTATGGCTCATTGGTTTGTCTTATTTTGTGTCAGTTTTCACGATTACTTTATGTTCAGTAGATATAAAAATCTCCACCTCCCAGTTTAAATTGCCTCCGAGTCAACAAAAGAATGGCTTCAGAAGAAGAAGATCAATGTTTTGGAATGAACCAGTCGGAGCCCAGATCTAAATCTTATCAAAAACTTGTGGAATGACCTGAAGTGGGCTGTGCACAGGAGATCTGGTTTCATAGATGTGGAGGATTGTTGCAGGGAAGAGTGGAATAAAAGCGCCAAAGCTGGATGTGTTAAGTTGGTAAACTCTTGAGTGCTGTATTAGAATCAAAAGCTGCTTTTTAAAGTTGAAGTGTGTTCTTACTTATGCAACCAGGTTGTACATTTCTTATTAAAAAAAAAAAAAAAAATTCTATTTGCTTTCCACTTTCTAAATTTAGTGTGAGCAGCCCATTGAGATGACATGAAGTCATATCTACTGTATATGAAGTCAAAGTCTATTGATGATAGAAGCCTGTTCAGATGATATGCTCTGTCCAGAAAACTACGGATCCAGATGTGACACAGATCCAAACTACAGATGTGATTACTGTACATGAGCGGTGAAACAATTTTTTCTCCACTAGGTATAAAGGTCTGATCTGCTTGCCCCTTGGAGGTCATTTTTTAAAAATATATCCTTATGATAAAATCTCCAGTGAATATTTAACACCCTCAGATTTCATCTGAGTCCGACGTGACCTATTTAAACACTGTGTGGTGTTCATTTAAAAATGGGGATTTTGCTGTGCACTGCATAATGTTTCCCCATCAGGGTCATTTCCATATACTATAGAACCACTTATGCTTAGATATCTAAGGAAGCCTTGAGATCTCTTTTT
>JAAGKR010001407.1:0-126619 GCA_011419295.1 Clarias macrocephalus
GATGCTCTCAGCCAGAACGACTTATATTTTATCTCATTACACATCTAAGCAGTTGATGGCCTTCCTCAAGCACCCAACAGTGGCAACTTGGTGATGCTGCGGTTTGAACCTAGGACCTTCTGATCAATAATCCAACATCTTAATCACAGAGCTACCCATTTCTCACGTTATACTGTATTATCAGATCATTATTCATTTGTTCATTATAGATTTAATAAATTATGTTTCATATTAGCTAAATAGAAAAATGTACCTGACTGTGGCAGACTTACCGATTAAAGGCACAGAGTCTGACGTCGCAGGCATGATTTCAGCCACCAGAAGCATAAACACAGTCAGTGAGAGCAAAACTGTGATTCCTGGGAAACAGAAAGACTCTTTACTTATTACTGCATTATCTTATATCACGTAGATGAGTTTATAAGGTCTGTGTTTGGTTGGGAAAAAATATACTAAGTAATAATTTATGTAATAAACAATTGAGAGACGTCTATATACACCAGTTTTCAACAAGAAAACAAATCCAAATTCCATCAAGAAATAGCCTAAAAAGTCATACACACTGATAACATTACAATGCAAAACATTGTGCCCAGTATTGCAGAGGTTCCCCTTGTTCCACCGGGGTGGCTCTGGCCCCTCTGGGCATGACTCCACAAGACCACTAGGGGTGTGTTGTAGTGTCTGGCATCAGGACGTTAGCTGTGCCTCCTTTTCATTTGTGATTTGCGCGACAAAGATTGAAGACGTAATGTAATGGTGTCAAGGTTGGAATATTGCATCGGCATCACCTCTCGCTGTTATGTGTGAAAGGCATAGAGGTGGAATCGAGGGCTGTTGTCGTGACTTTATTGAGCTGGGAGCAGAAGTGAGATGAGATCTGTGCAAAAGGGATGAGCCCCCCAATCATTGTGGATGTTTTAAGATGCGTGATGTGTGTATGAGGCCATGGGATATTCAAGAAACATTAAACAACAGCTAATGCTAATTGAAATCTTAAGTCTATATACTAAATAGTGCTATCTATTGTCCATAAAAAACTGAAGTATTAGCTAAGATTGAGACTGATCACCAGTGCAAGTTATTAAAAAAATTTATTACAAATATAGTATAATGAGTATACAATTGAGAGCTTTTTAGTTTTTTTTTTAATCCTGCTTTTTGCATTATAATTGGTTGAGAGAATCTGGTCTTGTCTGTGATTGGTTAAATCATCACAGCATGGGTTTAGCGTTTTTAAGCACCATATCAGTGGCATAGAATTAGGCCATTATTTAGTTAGGGAGACAGCATCCTTTGAACAGACCACTGCGTTCGGTGATTGATGTAAATGCTAGCAAAAGCACCTCAGCACTCAGTTCTGCTGCCCTTGTTCTTTTAAATGCACGGTATGCACGGTATTTCTATATGTGTTATATGTCACACTAGATGCCGACGCTGTTTTGATATATGTCACATCTTACTCTAGAACACCGTGGCACTGCTTAAAAGCACACACTGATTTAATCATTGTAAATTTTTAAAAATGCATGCAAAAGCAAGAGAGAGTGAGAGAGAGAGAGTGAGAGAGAGAGAGAGAGAGAGAGAGAGAGTTGTAATTCTCTTTTTGACCACTAGGTGCACTAGTGGGCTACACTGCTTAATGAGGATGCAAGCGTACTGCCAAAATTTAAAGGAGCTGTATTGGCATGACAGCTATATACATTTATATTGCCAATGCTTAGAGATAAGGCACAAGAAAAAAAACAGAAATAGAGAGTAAAAAAAAAAACAAAGAGTATAGTAAGAGTGATAATAAATAAAAGAGTACAGATGTTAGTCTACCATGTGAGTGCACCACATCCAGAAAGGCACTCAGGAGCCATTGTAGAAAAAAAAAAAGTCTGCCAGCTTTTGTTAGGCTGTTTCCCCTTAACATTTGTATTTATTTTCTTGACCAGATCCATGGAACATTCAAAAAAAGTCTTTCAAAAGAGATAATTACTATTTCATTGGAATCGATGGAGCTGTAAGTGATTAACATTGAATTTAATGGTTGATATAAATGCCCTTCCTACATCGTCCCCTTCCTACATCTATAGGCAATCCACAAGAACATTAACGGGAAAAAAAATCAACTTAGGCTTAAAATCAAAGAGTCACTGTAACACATAGATGCATTTAGGACAGATGAGGCCCCGAAAGCACCAGACACTCCGCTCGACTATAAAGCTTTTGAAATTCTCCGTATTGATTCTGGAAGCCGCTGCCAATGAATTGCTCCGAGCACGACATCATTCTGGCGGACAGACCACCACACAAATACAATTTAAGGGTTGATAGAATGAAAGGAAAAAAAAAAAGAAAAACGAATTAGGCTTGACTGCGATTTCAGACTCTTGGAGTCTGCCCTGCAGGCATCTGTGCACCGGCTCTGTCTAAAATGACTCTGAAAATGAAGGTGTTTGGGAGGCAGAGCTATCTGCCTACATCGATCACAGAGATGTCTGACTCGACTATCAATCTCTCTGCCGGTCATTCATCTCAGCTGGCGGGGACGACGGCATAAATTGTCATGTGCTGCGCTTGCTTCAGTGTCAGGTCCACATGTTTAGAGCGTTTGCCAACGTCAGCAAAAAAAAGAAAAAGAAAAAGAAGAGCAGCGGTGGTACATGGGCGAGGAGCAAATTATATATGAAGGGAGAAGATCTATAATACAAGTAGATTGATCCTGCGAGTAACCTTAAAGCTTAACAGCTCATTAGGTTTATAAGTGCACTGGTCAATTTTATTGTCCTTAGTGTTGCAGGTCATCAGAGGTGGAACCTTATGTTCCATTAGTTGAGTATATAGTGCAATGTATATGAGTATTTTTTCCCAATATGATTAAATCCTAGTTATTATTATTATTATTATTACTATTACTAACTCTCACTTTTCATCTTGTATTCAGAATCGCAGGGGGCCTGGAGCCTATCCCAGGAAACTTAGGGCATGAGGCGGGGTACAACCTGGACAGGGTGCCAATCCATTACAGGGCACACACACTCATTTACACACTACGGGGCAATTTGGGAACACCACTTAGCCTAATCTGCATGTCTTTAGACTGTGGGAGGAAACCGGAGTATCCGGAGGAAACCCACCAAGCACGGGGAGACCATGCAAACTCCATGCACACACAGGTGGGAATCGAACCCGGACCCTGGAGGTGCAGGGCAACAGTGCTAACCACTGCACCACCGTGCCACCTTATTATTATTATTATTATTACAGCTTTTTTAAAGATCCTGTATTTTAATATTTCTTTAACAACTGAACACAGGTCTGCGAGCTCCCATGAAGTGTGTCAATTAATGCATTAGCTAATATACTCTATAGATAACGCATTCATTTAGACCTTAATCCCCTGTGGCTTTACTCTTCTATCTATGTACTGTAAATGAGCTACTGCGGAGTCATGGCATACTATGCTATAAAACAACAGTGCCGAGCAACAAGACTGGGGAGGGGGATCTTCCTGCTGTACTGTACATGAGGTTGCATTATGGAGAATCTAACTTGCTCGTTTAAGCCCGAGGCAAAATGAAAAAAAAAAAAAGTGAAAAGGACAAAAAACAGACAATATTTTTCTCATTTTTTACTTTTGTTTTGTGTGTGCGTGCACATCGGAGACCCATCTGAATGTCTCAAATGTCTCAAAAGTGAATTTTTTTGCATAATGGGTCCAATTTGAATAAAACGCCTTGGTGACATTTATTGGTGCCAAACAGAAGGGAAGAGAGGAACGTTAATCATTTCATGAACTATAATTCCTTTTCAAGAGCCTGTCAAAATATAGTCGAGTGAAAATCTACACTTCAGATACACTAGGCTTAGTCAGTGACAGGCATTTTTGAGACAGTGTAAACAAGTGTGTATTCCTCGCCCAACTTACGTAGCAGCTAGCTTCATTTCTAGATGCTTCAAAGTAAAAAGCATGAAAATAAGATGCAAATCCGACAAAATATATCAGCATTTCACAAAGTGTGCAAGCTTCTACAGATAAATTCTTAGCTGGTGGAACTAGACAAGCTGGTCTGTGTCCAAACTTAAGATGACAATGTGATGTTCTCCTAGGACAGTCCGTCTGCTCTGCGGCTATCTTGGGTAATTTTCAGTCTCCTATTTAAATAAATGGAGAAATAAGATAAGAAAATTAGATAGTAAAACTATATGAGAAGGTGGAGTTTCTAATAGGGATTCAAAAAAAATATGAAGGATGTTCGAGTCAAACCGGGACTTGTTGTCTCATCAGCATAAGAAGAAGAGCAGAGGACATTCCCGTTAGCTGTCTCCTAATAGTCTCTTATTATAGCATGGTGGTGCTAATGTGTCAGGCTGCATGAATCACACGTTAAGGAAAATGGTGTTCATGAGACTCTTAGCCGTAATACATTTGAACGGTACATGTGAAAGAAGGCTGTACATCCATGATTGACAATCCTCAGAGCCTCAGCAACTGTTGCACCAAAGACATTATGTTTTTGCAGGACACTACGCACCCCCAAATCCTCCCTAATCCGCACCATTTCCACATTATAGGAACTCAGCTATTTACTAGTTCTTGCCACATCCAAAAACAGTGAGGTCAGGGTAGGCCTGATCTCACTGTACGCTATTTCTGCATGTTTGGGACATTAAAGGGGTTCCTGGGAGGCCAGCATTTCAGACATGACACATTTTTTCTTTCTAGGAGCTTATGATTTTCTCTCACTGCAATGTAAATATGCATAACTGAGCAGAGTATGCTGAGTATGCTTACACATTTGGATTTTGCACATTATCCTGTAGTGCAAAGCATCCTATATCTCTGCAAGCATACTTTAATACACTTCAAGTGAACTTTTTTCTAAACTTAACTGAACAGCTGAACCTGCACTGTAATAACTCCATTTTCATATATATATAGACAGAAAAGACCAAAAGTTTGGACACACCTTCTCATTTAAAGAGTTAAAATTCTTTATTGTTTCTTTTTTTCTTATTTCTTTATTGTGTTCTTTATTGTGTTCTTTAGCCCAAACAAGTCTCTTCTGCTTGTTGCCTGTCCTTAGCAGTGGTTTCCTAGCAGATATTCTACAATGAAGGCCTGATTCACGCAGTCTCCTCTTAACAGTTCTTCCAGAGATGTGTATAAAGTGTCCCAAAAAAAATTGACATAATTTGAATTATACAGTGGAATCTTGGATTACGAGCATAATTTGTTCCGAAAGCAGGCTCGTATTCCAAAACACTCATAAACCAAATCAAATTTTCTCATAAGAAATAATGAAAATTCAAATAATTCGTTCCACAGCCAAAAAATAAATACAGAAAAATAATTAATACAATATATAAAGTAAAAATAAAACAAATTAACCTGCACTTTACCTTTAAAAAAAGTTTAAATAAATCCCAACAGGTAAGTGTTTCCGTTTGTGCGCGCAGGCGTATGTGTTTGTGTATTTGTGTGAGTATGTGTGTGTCTGGGTGGAATTAGCCCCTCCCCTCACCTCGTCTTACACAGTAAAACTCCTCCTCCCTCCCCCCACCTTGCTTTTTAAGTTTCACAACAAACACACACACAACGGAAACACTGTTTTAACAGGAAAAAAAGAAATCTCTCTAATGACACTCGCGTGAGCGCAGACTGATGGACTCACTGCTGTAAAGTAAACAAAAAAACAAAACAAATGAACCAGCACCTTACCCTTGAAAAGAATCGCGATAGAGCAGAGTTTCTGTGTAGAGCAGAGTGTGTGTCTGTGTGAAGCTGGGGAGGGGGGGTGTAAAGGCGAGAGTGTGAGTGTGTGTGTGTGTGTGTGTGTGTGTGTGTGTGTCGGTGTGTGTGTGTGTCTGTTAAAATCTTAACAGAGCGTAAACCAAGACATGCTCATTTTTCAAGTCAAAATTTATTGCAAATCTTTGCTCGTCTTGCGGAACACTCGTAAACCGAGTTACTCGCAATCGGAGGTTCCACTGTATATTTGAATATGAATATCTAAGTATTTACATGTCCTAAGCAAACAAAAAGAGGCTTCATGTTGAAATATATTCATCAAAATTCCAAAAACATATTCAAACAGATATACTGTAAATTTTTAGAACTGATTTCACAAAGCTTTAATTTTCTCCCCCACCAAATGCGAACATTATGCTAGTTGACTTTGCCATTCGTATGAAATGTGGCCTCATCACTGAAAACAAGACGCTTCTCGATCTTCTCATCTTCAAGTTTCTGTTGCATAGCAACACAGAATTAAATGTAAAACATGAAACTTCGTTAGTTTTTACACATCTCAGATCATTTGAATGAGAATTGGCTCTGTTGTGAGACTACCCATACTGTAGCCTGTTTATACAGTACGTACAACAAATGTTGACCTTAAGCCCTCTTGACATTTCAGGAAAAACACCTTGACATTTTGTGATGATTAGTATTAACATGGCCTTTTGCTTGTAAAAATTGCATTTGTGACTTTAACATTTGCCGCAATCTTATAATGAAGAGGAGTGTTGGGTTTTTCTGGATCACTAAGCGATAAGAAAGCATGTTCATAGTGCGCGGTTGTGATAAGGATGCAGGTTTCACTCACCGAGGGAGATCTTCTCGCCCGAATCTGCAGGTAAGAGGAAGACGAGTAGAGCCAGCGTAGAGATAAGAACACATGGGATGAGCAGGTTAAGACCGTAGTACAGTGTCCTTCTGCGCATCACCACGGTGAACGTCACATCCGGGTACGGTTCTTTACAGCAGTCGTAGAACCTTTCGTTCCTACGGCCTGGAACCTCTGAACAACATATAACAGTGTGTATTTTGTAATGAGGTAAAAACCAAGAGGCCGTGTTACGCTTTGGAGGAATTTTTCTGCCATTGATTGGCTCCAGTTGTTCTCTTAAAGAGAAGAGTTATGGCAAATTAACTTAAAGTTCTTGTCACTGGTCACTTTTGTCCTATTCTACCCGGGTGAATGTCGTCTGTTTCAAGATAATCCCATCTACAGGGTACAAGGGCTCACTGGAGCAACAAGGTGAAATAATTCCGCCTGTGATATTTCATTCATATTTCACTCTGGTTCCAGGGATGATAATAAAAGTGCCAAATTCTAACCTAATTTAGGAAATTTATACTCTTGCTCTGACTATCTGGAAGTTAATTAACTGGCCAGAATAAAGCACTTAGTGAAGATAATTAAACGAGCCCATTTAATACACTCCTGTGTTTAGCAGTGTGGTCTTTTTTTTTTTTTGTTCCCCAAACTTTATATCCCATAAGGATTAGAATAAAAACTCCCGCTCCTGTGACTTTTTAACCGAAGTCCACAGTGGAGGTCAAATCACGAGCAGGCAGCAACAAACAGAAAATCTATAATTCATGTCAGCTGGCAGATATGGATAAAAATGCAAGTACTGTGTGTTTTATTGAGGGAGCTTGCAAAAAATCAAGAAATGAAAAAATACGCAAGGCAGGGAAGTCGAAGAACATATAAAGCAGGGAAACTCAATAACACTGGGGTTATGTAACCTCTCTGCTCCTGGGAACCCCAGCTATAGATATTACATCCATAAAAACTTCATATGCTTGGGCTCATGACTCTTATGCCAAGATGATCTAGAACAATTATATATACGTATATACAGTATACTCATTGGAAAACTGATGATGAATATTTTCTACTTTTTGAGTACATCAGGACGTAATTACCCACCTACAAGATCCCATTCTCCATTGGCTATATAGCCTGTGATGTCAGCCTCGATCATCTGCAGGTCCAGAGACCAGCCGCCGTACGTCCATGAGCCAAACTTCAGGTCACACCTCTGAACGTCAAAGGGAAACCAGCGCACGTCAATATGACACGTGCTCTTAAAGATCCCTGTGAGACGGATGCAAGGTGATTGCAGACACCATTTCTTTCGGAAAGCAATCTGAAAACTGACTCCAATCAGTAAAGAATGGATTTTTATATGGAAGTTTTGACAAGAAAAAATGAAATAACTCCCATCTTTGCAGGTTCGAATCAAATGAAACAACAAATGCTGCAAAATGAGAGGATGTTTTGTGTTTTCTCTGAGGCACAAGGGTGTTAAAAAGCACAACTGTCAGAATATTTTGTCAAAATTGTTTGGGTTATAAAAGTATGAATTTTAAATTATTTTTCATATATATGGTTGTCGCCTTGCACCGCCAGGTTCTGGGTTTGAGTCCCACCTCAGGTCTGCATGTGTGGAGTTTGCATGCCAAGATTCCTCTATGGATGAATGGAATATTGGTACTGATTATGTAGGGTGCCCAAACTTTTGCACAATGCCTTAATAATGTAAAAAAAATTTTTTTGGATCAATTTATGGCATAAGAAGTAACTATGCATCAATGCTTGCTGAGCATATTGTGCATTTTTTCCATTTCCAACGTTAACATTGTTTCAATTAAAAAAAATCTGTCATTTAACAAGGGGTGCCTAAACTTTTTTAATAAGACTGTATATATAAAGCAAACTCATGCATCGGTTCTAATTTTGTAGTGAGTCAAACAATACGTAGTGGCAGCAAATTAGATCAAAGAAAAAAGAGTTGAGTTTTGTTGCACACAAATTAGATTTTTTTTAGTAAGTAACTTAAAAGTTAAAGCAAATATGAGTCAATATACTGTGTAATAAATAAAATAAAATAAAAAGACGATTCAATTAACACAAATGCAAACGTGAAATTAAACCTGAGCGGAGATGATCGTAAATTCATTTTATTGATGGCGGAAAGCAGGCATAAATCCCACCTCGCTCAGACTCTAAGCTCTTTCTGTTTTAAAGTGAGGACGTCTGAGAAAGCTCATACATACGCATGAAGGCCATTTCCGATCACATAACCTAAAGAATGGCCCATTTCTGGAACATTAATTCTCACGAGCATTGATTTATCTTCAGGAGTTCGACCTGGTAGAAGGAGCACGGAGATGCAAGAACGAAGGATTTATTACCGGCGCGGTCCGTCAGGGTCCGGCAGAACTGTGTGACAAATCAACACAGCGCTCTGCCGAGACCACGGCATCTCCATGAAATTCCATGAAAGTATCATTTGACGCTGTGACGTCGCGCTAATCTGTAAGCTACAGTCTTGCAGCTTTTTTCTCACAGCTCATAACTTCCTACTTATATTGCAGAAGTGATGTTGAATGAAAGCTAAATAAAGCTTTACAGTACCTGGTGGTAAGTATTGGCAGGCGCCGTTGGAACTGACTAGCACGTTGGTGTGAAAGGTGGCATCGAATCGCTCGTCAGCACTGTGGAAACCATGCACAAAGCGTGCGTGATTAGCATAAGAAGCAACGTATTGACCAGAGACAATGGCTTAGATAGAATAGATTCTAATGTCTATTATGGATGTGCAATGAATAATAAATATCAACATTAAAAACCATTGCGAAAGTAAGAGCATTTCCATACACACACAAATGATGTGATGAGAACTCACAGGATTGGGATTAAACAGCTGTGTGTCCATGAGAAAACCACTTGTTATTAAGACGCATCAGAAAAACAGGCTTCAATTTGTTAGAGAGAATAAAGATTGGAGTTTTGAGCGAGGTCATGTGGTGTGATGACTCCAGATTGACCCGACACCAGAGCGATCAGGGTAAGAAGGGAAGCGCATGAGGCGATGCACCCATCATGCATAGTGGCCACTGTACAAGCCTCTGTTGGGGTCTGGGGTCTAGGCTCAGCAACATCATGTGGCAGTAAAATGAAAGTCAGCTGACGACCTGAATAGGATCCTCTGGGAGTATGAGGAATCATTTTCACACATCAGTTGACCAACACATACTGTAGCACATCGTGATGACGATGTAATCCTACAGTGTGTGACTTTTGGTATTTGTATTTTTGGTATTGGTATGTAGTTTTTGTTTCTCCTCCAAATGCACTTAAAAAAAAGCAAGAAGATTAAAGAGTAAATAACCCCCTTCATTTACCTTCATTACACAATCAGAGTTATATTCAAGAGATCCCAGTGAAGCAGGCTGAAACATATCTAATTACCTGACATAACTGCATGAATCTCCAATGTGGGCTAGAAAGAAATTAGCCTCAATCTTTCTTCTTGTTTTTTTTTTTTTTTTTTCATACAATTCTGTGCATTTTTGTTACAAATGTTAGTGAATAACCTGATGTTTGGGTGGCATGGTGATTAGCGATTAGCACGTCCAAGGTCGGGGATTTGAATCGCACCTCTGGTGGGTGAGTTTTCATAGTTCCCCCCATGTTTGGTAGGTTCTCTCCTACAGTCCAAAGACGTGTGCTGTAGGCTGGTTGGCATGTTCATATTGCCCATAGTGCATGACAGAGTGTGTGAGAGTGTGTAGGTGCTTGTGCTTTGCGCTGAGTTGGCACCCCAAAGACATACCATGTCTTATGCCCTAAGTTCAATGAGATAGGCTCCAGACTCCAGTGAGCCTGCAGTATACACTAGGTTATGGATGCATGGAAGTGATGTGGAAGCCAAAAGTGAAGTTGTATTTTTTTCTTAGAGTTTATTTATACATGACAGTAAAATATTTGTTCATTTTAAATTAAAAAAAAATTTTTTTGAAGCAGATTATATATATATATGTAATTCTATATATGTGTATGTGTGTGTGTTTATATATATATATACACACACATACACATATGTGTGTATTATATATTACATTACTATATATTTTTTCAGGGGGTACAAACTTTTGCACTTACACATATAGTATAATGCCTGAGAGTTTGCCCTTTTGATATTGTTTCAAAATTTGGAAGCAGACTATATATACAGTATGTAATCCTATATATGTGTACAGTAGGTGTGTGTGTGTGTGTGTATATATATAAACACACATATGTGTGTATTATATATTACATTACATACATTATAATATGTATTACGCTATATTTTTCTTCCAAGGGGTACAAACTTTTGCACTTGACATACAGTATAATCCCTGAGAGTTTGCCCTTTTGATATTTTCCAGTTATTAGAAATAAAACACCTTGACATTTGGTGACATTTAGTCCTTAATGCAGGGTGTTCAAGTCAAACCGGTACTTTTGGTTCAGCAGAATAACAGATGTCAGAACCATGATCAAGCTGCCTGCTTTAACATCTGAAACGAACTCTGTTAATGGCTCAAACATGTGGAGACGGCTTGGAGCGAGGTCAGGACTGTACGGAGGAGGTGGCAGTAACTCCCAGCCGCGTTCCTGTAACGTGCAAGTGGTGTTGTTGAACGAGTGTGTGTACAGACAGATGCGTCTCCTGTGCAAGTTATTTGTTGATGTTCATGTGAAGTTCATGTGTTCCACTCGCTGAATGTTCACCGCTGCAGTGGGCTCCGAGCCACCCCGTCATTCATGGACGTACAACATTCTTTAACATTTTTATTGTGATTCACCTTAACTGAAAATTTTTTTTGACTTGAACACCCCTTGCATTAATCAGCACTAAGAGCAGAACCATGACTCATAACAGAGTCAGAAATATGAACAAGGTCATAAAATATGATCTTATATTCGTGTGTATGCATAGTTACTCATCCTGTTTCACTGAGCCATGCAGTTACTTTCATTTTAATTAATTGTCGACGCCCCAGCATAGAGATAAAGGCGGAGACGAGACCTTCCTTAAGAAGAAATTCAATTCAATTCAATACAATACAACATAATCAGCTCAGCTGGGGGAAGACTCCCTTCATAAGACAGAGACAAATGAGGCTAAACCTTGTTTCCTTCAGCTCAGAGCAGAGTCGTTGTGTCCTTGCACTTCTTTCCTGCTCATTTGGCGGTTTCCATTATAAACTCTGACACCGTTGTGTGTGTTCGTCCTCCAGCCTAAAGCTATTCAGCTCACTCGGATACAAAGATAAAGAAATAAAGGTCAGGACTTCTGGGAACGTAAAGACCTTTACGTTTTACAGACCTGTTATAAAGAAGGATGTCAGGTTTCCAAATCTGGCTATCGGGAAATCGGACGCTCGTCACACCGGGATACTCCGAGACGTTCCATTTAAGGTAATGATCGAACCAGTACTGTAAAAGTACAACATCAGGGAAAAAAGGCTGAACAGAAGGATATCAAAGCTGCAGAAATCAGATTAATGTACGGAATAGTAAAGATGTAACGGTGATAAAATTTAATTTGTGTACAAAGCATCTTCCTTACACTTTAAATACAGGTCAAAGTAGGACAAAAATAGAATAAAGTGAAACTTGATAAGTAGACAATCCGATGCATTATCTATCTGCTACTGTACAATGTACAGTACAGAAACTGAGGGAATAAATGGTTTTATGGACGTTTAATATAATGATAACTTAAAATAATAAAGTAATACTAAACATTAAAGATGAGCGAAAAATCGATTCAGTGATGTATCACAAAATGTATCACCACTCTGACTCCAATTTTTTTTTTTTTACAACGTTCTCATGGTACAATATTGCAATTCCTCTATGATCCTGCAGGTGGTGCGCTCTAAACTCTTCACACAGTACAGGCAGTACCGTTTCCTGTGTGGTTGGAGCACATTATTTGCTAAGCTTGTTTAGAATTAATAACGGATATGAAATTGTGATACTCGAATATCGAATAATCGAATCGGCACCTAGAGTAGGTATTGCGACGAGCCCTGGTGAGTCCCATCCCTACTAAAGATTTACAAGAATCATTGTCTCAAGAGAGCACACAACATTAGAAGTCTTCTCACAATGCCCATATGTCCTTTGCCCTCCTGCCCTCTGGGAGGCGCTACAGGAGACTCTGGACCACGGCAAGCAGGTTCGGGAACAACATCTAATCTAATCTAATCTTTATATAAAGCATTTAAAATGCCGTATAAGAGGACTAAAAGACTATCTCTTGATAAAAGTGTCACTGGGTTATATATGTTTTTCTTTTATTCTTTACATGTTGACTGTCACATACAGTACATTCACAGCTAACAGGCAGTAACTAATTCAACATCTTCATGTAAAATAACCATAAACATGACAAGCAGGTAAATAAAACGCTCTCTTTCTTGTTAGACTCTCAACTACGTACAGTATAAGATAGCGCCCTCTAAAGAAGATGCATGTGATGCTTTAAAAAGCAGCCAAATCCATTTTCTGACTGCGCAAGTTCAAGTGCAGTCACAGAGGCGCAGAAAGAAAATTACTCCGCGTGCTCGGGATAAAGGTCAAAGCCATCCACAAGGCCGGTTTGTTTCTTACTCCGGGGACCCACACCACTTAAAGTTGATGGATAGAGAACATACCGAACGTTGTACTGCATGTCCCAAGATGGTGAAGTAAACAGCTTCGACATTCATAATAGCAGCTTGTTTTGTAATTTTAGACTTTATTCTTTTCATTTCTTAACTAACAAACTGAACACGTTAACTTTACATGAAGAGCCAGGAGAGTGTTTGGTTAATTGAAATGAAAAGTAATACACTAATAAGCAATACTGTATTTTTACTTTTACATCTGTTAAAGGACACTACGAGATTTATAAAACAGTGTAGTTTACCATTGATAAGGAACGTGTTACAGTGAAAAATAACGCATTCATTATTTAACGCTCCAAATCTTGACATATATCTGGATTTAAATCTGGAGTGGGTGTGGCTGATACCTGGACCTTTTATCCGGTGAACGAATCCTTAACCCCAAGAAAAACTAGAATGTACCTTCCACCTAGAGGTACAGTAGAAATGCCTCGGCTGTTTTGTGCCAACATGACTCAAGTTCATAATAATTGGTGTTAAATACAATTATTCAACAGTTAGTTTCCGACAAAGTAAATTTGATTGGACGAGGCATTCCATGAGTGCTGATATAGAGCGATAACAGCACTGGGATGTTTAAATAAATGCAATATATCTTTCCGCTTCACATGTGATCTAATAATGGTTGAACAATGGCATTACTTGGTGTGTGGAACAAGGGATTCTCCACCTTAAATACTGTAGAACATTAGCTTTCCATTTTGTGTAGTTTGGAATTTGAACAGTGGGTTGGCTGAGGAATAAGGGGAGACATAAAGAGAAACGTATCAGATTTACATGACTGTCCTACACCTCCATGCCTTATTCTCCTCAACTTCTGTAGGAATTTTAAGCTACGTCCAACCCTGTGAATTACACTAACTGTGAATCGCTAACTGTCCCCCAAATTAAGTGATTAAATAAACAAACAAATCATCATCTATGGATAATAAATAGTGTTTGTGGAACTGTTGTATAACAACAATATCACGCTCAAGGTCGTGCTGTTGTACTGAATATCAGCACGGCTGTGATGCCTTCAGTACTCAGGCTGCAGCCGCGCTAATATTCAGTACAACAGCACGACCTTGAGCGTGATATTGCACACTCCCCGGTCATTTCTACTCAAATTCTATTTCAATTTCCTACTAAACTAAAGTTTTGTACAGCATAATTGTGCTATATTTGTACAGCTAAGTTTTTCCTATATTCTATATTTTGTTCTTATCTTCTATAGCTAAAGTTTTTCTTATTTTATTCCATATTTATTTCTTATTCATAATCTTTTTTTTATGGTCGATATTATAAGCATTTCACTGCATATTGTACTGTGTATGACTGTGTACAGTATGTGACAAATACAATTTTAATTGGATTTTTTTTTCTTCCACATGCTATTCTGCTTTATTTTTATGTTTTTACTTTAGGATTTGTCAAACATTTTTCTGTAATTTCTCTCCTTTATATTCCCCTCTTCCCTTTCTTCTCTCTCTCTCTCAAGCCCCCTCGTAGGAAAGCCTTCCAAGTCCATAAATATGAAACTTTATATCTTGCTAACAAAGTCTTTATTGTCCTCTGAAGAAAAGGGAGGTGGCGAGGTATAAAAAAACATAATAAATGTGTGTTTTCTGCAAGATAAATTGTAAAAAGGTTGTCTCACCAGCTGCAGCCATATGTTTGTTGTGAGAACTTGATTCTTCTCATCCTGTGTGTAAAGAAATTTAATGACTATCCCAAGACAAAGCCATGATATCCATTAGAACAGATAATGGTATAATTAAGAGCATACTGTTTGTAACAAGCTTAACATCTTGTTTAAATTACGACCCCTACAGTCCCGAGCTCTTATATGGTTAGGAAAAGAAATGTGCAAGACATCAGGCTTCTTATCACTTAAACAATCAGACAGTGTTATTTTTAAACTCTGAAAGTTCTGATGTTGTCACTGAAGCATCTTAAAGTACAGTGCAATGTTACACACACTTTCACTGTGCAGTATTGTTACAAAAACGAGACATTAACCCATTAACCCTATTTAAAATAAACTAATACAAATAATATTAACGTAAAGTAGTAAAATTAGTCATAAACGTAAGCTATCAATAAATCACCATCAGTCTGAATATCATAATGTAATAATTATAATCTGATATAATAGGACTTTCGGTTTTATAATATCAAAGACATCATCATCAAAGTCGGGCAAAATGATTTTCTTAATTTTCTAAATTACAACTACCCTTGTTCTGTACATTGGTGGGTCAAAAATGATCCGCTCTCAGGCTGTGAAAGCTGTTTTAATGTAACTTTTAGAAAAGATAAATACATACAGTAATTTTTCAACATAATCTCCTTGTTTTCCAAAACACTTTGTTCATCTGTCAACAAACTTTCGTATTCCCCTCATTAAAAATATTTTTGGCTGAGCTGAGAGCAACGAATGCACCGCTGTGTTCACTTCTTCATCAGAAGCCAATCTTCATCCTCATGTGGCTACTTTCAGTCAGGGGACAAAACAGGTGAAGGATCAGGACAACGGAGCGAGCTGTTGGATAGCAGTCCTCTGCGTTTAATCCGAAGTTTCGGCTTCAGCTTAAACATTTATCTTTTTTTTTTGTTCCTCTTTGTGCTTTTTGACCCTCAGCACTGGACTTTACTCTTTAATTTGCAAGTAAACATTTAGTCAGGAGAATTACAGTAGATGCAGTATTTCTAGTGTATCAGTATGGTTCGGTGGGAACAAGATGAATTAGACCTACTTTTTCCCCATATGGTAAGTTTGACATGGGATCTTTAGAGCTTTGTTTATAATGACTTTCCAA
This sequence comes from Clarias macrocephalus, assembly GCA_011419295.1. Taxonomy (NCBI): domain Eukaryota; kingdom Metazoa; phylum Chordata; class Actinopteri; order Siluriformes; family Clariidae; genus Clarias; species Clarias macrocephalus. The sequence goes on from JAAGKR010001407.1 coordinate 16,093, forward strand.
ACCACTCCTGAATAATTATTAAATATTAATTCTTAATTATTAGACTATTTGACCAAGACAAATAATTTTTTTCTTGCATATCATTCCCACTCGAGCATGGTCTTTTTATCTGCTCGTTTTTATAATAGGTTTTATTTATTTATTTATTTATTTATTTATTTATTATTATTATTATTATTATTATTATTATTATTATTATTATTGTTGTTGTTGTTGTTGTTGTTGTTGTTGTTAATTAATAACTGCCAATTTTCTTACATATTTTATTTATTCCTAATGTTTGTTTTATGTATTATGATGATGATGATGATGATGATTATTATTATTATTATTGTTGTTGTTGTTGCTGTTGTTGTTGTTGTTGTAGTTGTTAATTAATAACTGCCAGTTTTATTATATATTTTATTCCTAATGTTTATGGCTTCTTTTAATTAGTTTATTATTATTATTATTATTATTATTATTATTATTATTATTATTATTATTTATCTGCCAGTTTTATTATAGGTTTTATTCCCAATTGTATGTTTTTATTTGAACCCTTTAAAGTACTTTGGGTATCTGTCAGTTGTTATAAAGTGCTATAAACAAAGTCAGTTTTTTTGTAATGATAATGAAGTAGGTTTAGATTTTTCATATTAACATATAAACATGTTACAATGAAATCCAGCAAAGCCTGATTATACTCCTCCACTATACCTACTGTACTGTATATACAATACAGAACCTACAGTAATGGCACAAATTCGATTCTTTCCATCTGCTCTTACCACGTCCATGATCTGCATCAAGCTGAAGCTGAAGTTGACGGTGAGCGACTGGGTGTCGTTAAACACGGGTCTCTCCAGGGGGTTGTAATCTTTCATGAGGTCTCGATACAGCCTCCTCTGATGCTCTCCTTGAATGGATGCTGTGAGCACAACAGAGATAATCAGCTAACAAAGTGAAACGCACTTTTCTCCCAGCACTGTCAGTTTGAGGGAAGCAGTCTGTGTTGCACAAACGCTCGCTGAGGAAGTCTTCAGCCTCGGGAAGCAAATGAGAAGTGCTTGCAAATCAACTCGAAGGGCTTGAGCAGCTCATTCGGATGTAAGCGCATCGATTTGAGACTATCATCAGTGAGTTTCTGCTCAGTTTCAGTGCAGGAAGCTTTATCTGTCTTGGAGGAGACAACTCACTACCAGCTGTCACATAAGCACACTTTTTGTCTACTAGTGAACTTCAGCCAATTAAGGAAAAATCTAACATAATGATCCACATTGTAACCATTCGAATTATGCTTATACATATAATACAGTATATACAGTGTGTGCAAAGAAGCTACTTCTGAAGTTTATGCAATATGGAAGTGATCAATCTTGTTTCCCTAAACATTTCAAGTTGGCAAATTCAGCCGTTTTAGAGGGACGTTTTTATATGTTCCCCAAAATGGCCATTTTTCAGTGTTATACTGACTCGCTTCAAACAATAATCATTTAAAATGCAAATTATTTATATTTCCTTATGAAAACAAAAAGAAACTAAAATTGGTGATAAGCATCAAAGTAGCATATGATCTGTAAAAATTGTTGCCTGAATTGATTTTTGCTAAAAGCTTAAAAAGGAAAAAATCTGTAGTGTAGTGTCCGTAACCATGTCAAATTCATGTTGCAAGATCTTAACAATTTAGCATTTTAGAATAATACACTTTTCCAGGTTTATGCCTTTTCATGTGAAATCTAAATTGGCCAAGTTTCATCTGAATGACAGTTAAGATCGTTGAAAGGTTTGAATTCAAAAAAGTTATTGACATTATATAAAAGGGCATGAAATTGTATTTAGCAAATGTGTTATGTGAGATAAACCTAAATGTGTACGCATATTTACAAATAAAAAAAAGCATTGATTGGATGATAAGAAGTATTACGTATTATGAAGAATTGTGTTATTTGATCCTATCTGAAGATTCACTTTTTCACCTACAGTAGGTGCGACACTCTTTAGCATGAACCATGTTCTGGCTGTTGGTGTTTGAGATGAACATCTATATATACAGCAGCACCATCCCATGGATGATTATTTCCCTATAAAAGCACATTACTCTCACTTATTCAAATGACAGATCATGCCACAAATCCCATGATCAAACTGTCGTCCATCAACACTACTCTGCAAAACCTTTTTCCTCCTCTGAATGCTCTTGTAATGAAATACTTCCACCTTTTTTCCCCCAAAAGTTCAAGAGGCCATGTAGTTCTCATGAGTTCTTTTACACTCGGCCACATTTGTAGTCAAAATTCAGAAGAGATAAAGGCTTGCTTTGTGTCAGGATATATTCCCAGAAGAATTTAACCTTTCATAATCAACTTTCACTCCCAACCTTCTGTGAGATTAGATCAGGCTTTTTAATGTATTATGCCTCCATGATTCATCCAGAGAGAGAGAGAGCGAGAGAGATGGTAAGATAGATGTGATGCGTTGAGAGAAGCGCAGGCTCCGTATACAGAGACAAAGCATGAGCTGTAATTGCAAATTTAATTTAAGGTTAGTCAGATGAACAAAAATGGAATGGAGCGCCATCCGTAATACTCCCTGTACGCTCTGATTAAAGACCTACAGCAAAATCTTCCACTGAGGAGAAACGCAGTTACCAACAAGGAAATGAGAGCAAACATTCGTTTCCAAAAAGAAGAACTTCCCGGCTGTATTTAAGTCTGGAACTGTCAATTTTGCTCTTTTTCTTCTATATATTTGATAAGAAATTCACAATTTTTTTAGCCAAGGTTGAAGTTTTGCAATGAAACCTTGAAAACATCATTTTTCATTTGAATAATATTTCAAGCTCAAATCTTTTGACACGCCAACAAAGCAAACTGAAATGTCAAAGACGTGCCAGGGGTACAAAGAGGCGTCGACCAGTTTTGAGCTCGTGCATGGATTTGATGTAAAAGATTTTGAAAACAAAACCAAATTCGAGGTGTATACACATTACACAGTATTTACATTACTCTCCTTATAGCATAAAACAGTTTCATGATTTTCATATGTGTACACACTTATGCAGTTGAGTGCAAAAAAAAGTTAGCACACCCTTTTAACTGGACGCTATACGGTAAATGCAAGCTTTTTGGTGTGTTCATTTAAAATAATATATATGATTATGAAATAATAGCTTATTTCAGCATACCAGTTTAAATCGGTTTCCTTTTCTTACACCGATTCCTTCAGATCAGATCTAGGAGGCTTGTCTGAGTTTGCCATTGGCTTGAGGTTATAGTTTTACACACAGTTTTGCACACATGCTTTATTATTATTTTCTTGGAATCATTTTTGGATGTCTGAAGGTGATAGAGGACCCCCCCCCCCCCCCCAAACCTTTTCACATGGCAAGAATAAAATATTTTTGCAAGGAACATATTCTTGAATCTAGCCAAACCTGCCTATAATTTTTTACAAGAGATTAAGCTTATATATTTCCAGTTAAATATTACTAAAATTGCAAACAAAAAAAGGCAGTTAATTCTTGTTTCGTCTAGATTGTTCAGATTGTTCCACTGGCAGAATTTTTTTATTCTTTCAAGAAATTAATTACAAAAAAATATCTGCTAATAGAATAATAGAATAAGACATTTTCACTTACAATTTTAATAACATATGATCAGAAATAACATTCATAACCTTATATTTGACTTATCACAATCTTATTGTAAGAAAATATAGATTGATTTGCCTGAAGTCTAGGACTTTTCACTTCCTAAGATTTTGTGCAGAGAAAAACCTAAAACATACAGAATTTTTCTCTTAATTATATAATTACATCCACAATCCAAAATTCCTCATATTAAAGGAACTGTGTGGCAATGTGAATGTTCTGAAGTATATACATGTATAAGTGACTATGGTGTGATATACTGTACATGCCTTGATTACGTTAAACAGAGCAGCAAAACTGTAATTTTTTTTATTGTTTTTTTATTTTATTTTATTATTATTATTATTATTATTATTTTTAAAAAAAAGAAAGTCACTGAATTTGGTACATTTAATGCAGAAACAATGCAATCAGCCTTAAGTACATCTCAATATGTGGTCTTAATGAAAAGCAATCCTGTATTCCAGCCAGACAATCTTAAGTACTACTCCTGTCATATCTCAATAAATGATATAAATAACAAATCATAATTATAATCATCTTAAGTCTATTGCAAAAGAACCTATATTGCATAATAAGTTTTATTCAAAAAAGTTTTAGTGGTTTTGGTGAAATACCAAAGTGTTTAAACTGAGCAGGTCTCAGCAATAATTATGGATTATGCATTGCATTTAATTGTTTAATTAGCTTAATTGTAGTGCAGTTATGTACCCTTAATATGCATTTCACAGTGTAATATTTAACTCAACGTGCATTTTATTACTCACCCTTCCACAAACATGTAGTGATGACTAGACAAAGCACAAAACCGCAAATTTCCATTTTAGCCTGAAGAATGGGAATGAAATCAGGACTGGGAAAATCCCGAGTCAGACCTGCTTCTCCTCCTTCAGCGATGGAATGAAAGCCCTGGAAATGCACTGTGTAAAGGGAGATGAAAGAGCACGAGGTTGCCAGATTGGACCTTTCAACTCCATAACAATCAGCCTTAAAACTGGTCCTAATTCACTATAAACAGATGGAGTGTACATGTAAAATTTACTTCTTCTATATTATGGATTGTTTATGTTTATTTAGCTACAATGTGATTTATTCCAATCTAACTAAATAGACATAAAGTGCAAATCTGGCAACCGAGCAGAATCCGCTTCAGCATCAGTCCCATCTGTAAGTATCAAGCTCCTGATTACTGATTAGACTATTAGATATTCAAGAAAGCCAAAAAAAAAAAAATCCCTGTATATTATTCACTATATTTAACACAATATTTTATTATGTCAAGGGTTCTGATTTTTGGACTACTGAGGACAGAAGGTCCCAGGATATATATACTGTATATATTGGTGGGTTTTCTCTGGGTACTCCAGTTTCCACCCTTTTATAGTGCGTCTGCCAAATTGCCAAATGCCATAAATGGAAATGTAGTTTTGAGTCTGTTTTCACTTTGGGTAGGGCTGTCTTTGGTAAATGTCACAAATCCATTAATCTAGGAACCTTTGTAGTCCAACTAAGTATCTTCGAGAGCAATGACGATTTTCATTGTATTTATTCCTAGTCAAAGTTTGCAGTAGGATCTCTGGTCAAGATTCACACACTATAAGCCATTTGGTAGGGTACCAGTTAGGTGCAAGGCGACAGTAAGCCAGTGTACTGCAAAATTACCCACAATGCCCCTTGAATAACATTGAATTTTGATGCCAAAACAAATGATGCAGCAGCGCTTTAGTCTCTTTAACCTGTCCAGCCTTTCTCACCTCCTCATCTTTACACTCTGCTCAGCTTTCATTATCTCTAGTTAATGTAATCGATACCATCTACTGCAGACACATGGACATATATTTTGTTTATACAATTTGCATAGTTATATTCATATTTAAAAAGTCCAGAATGTCGAAATGATTTTTTTTTTTAATTTGCTGCTTTGTTTCCGGGTCGAGCTCTTGTAGAAATCTAAAAACAGGAACCATCCCAAAAGAACCATTTCCCCTAACAGTGCGTAAAAGAAACGACTGGTATTTTATTTATGTTCATTTCGTGCAACAGCTTTAACAACCTTTTATTTATTAGCATCAGAGGTCATTCGTTTCTGCATGGCTCCCTAGACTTTAATTTATCTACACAGTAGGAGATTTTTGTGTAGATGTGTGGCGTCTACACGAACCCCACAACGACAGTCCCATTATCAGCCGTCAGGAGCAGCCCATATGGAGAAAACTAGGAGACCACTCTCCTCACACAAACACTATTTTATATCCTTCACGGCACGGATAATGAGACGCCCTGGCTCAGCGCTTTCCTGCCCTCCCGGTGTGTTTTGCAGTGATGTTGTTGGCTCTCTTGCCTTTCATGTCCTGCGTGATTGAAAGCAAAGTGGCAGAGACTTGGCACTTAGCCCGCTTGCACTGCTTGGCTTTCTCAGCTAAAGCTCCATATTGAGTGGATTCATGTGCACCCGGAGAACGAGAGAGCGCATATCTGCGTACCGGGGCGTTTACAGGCCCCTACAGCTGAACCGGGTAATAAACACTCTCACAGCACCAGATGGACCAAACAATCAGCACATACAGTACAATATCACCACCTGAGGACAACTGCTGGAAAAAACACATACGGTTTATGTTTATGGGAATGAGATGGGAAAGATTTTTTGCTCCCATACTGTTCCATAAAATCATCATCATCATCATCATCATCATCATCATGACTCCTATTTGTTTCTTTAGAAATAATTTTGTTTATTTTGAATTCTATACACAGATTACATCACGTGTAAATATTTACAATTAATTTTCTTTATTTCAACAATAGACAGAATTTTGGACATTTTAGTCATAGTCTTAATCACGTCATCTTTTTCTTATTATCATGTACACACTCACACTCAGCACAATCGCCTTGCACCTCCAGGGTCCAGGTTCGATTCCCGTCTCTGTGTGCACAGAGTTTGCATGTTCTCCCCGTGCTTGGTGGGTTTCATCCGGGTACTCTGGTATCCTCCCACAGTTCAAAGTTATGCAGGTTAGGCTAATTGGTGTTCCCAAATTGCTTGTATCATGTGATTGAGTGTGTGAGTGTGTGTATGTGTGTGTGTGCCCTGCGATAGGCTCCAATGTGGGGGTGCCATGGTGCTAATGACTATGCCTTCTATTCTATTCTATTCTATTCTATTCTATTCTATTCTATTCTATTCTTATTCCTTTTATCATCTTCATCCCTAACTTAATTAGGACATGGCCCAATCTAAAATCTAAAACTCTCCTGCAGTTCAACCAAGCCTTTAACCAAAAATCTGATCAACCAGCAACACTAAGATAAATGATGAATGGCCCTGCTTTAGATTTATTAGATTGAATTAAATTTTATTTATTTTATTATAATTGGTCTCTTGTGGTCCAACAGCAGTACCTTCACTTTTGCAAACCATTTATTAAAATTAATTCAATTCAATTCAATTCAATTCTGATGTCAACTCATACCTTAGTATCATCTATTACATTTTATCGGGTTCCATTCTATTCCATTTTCTTGCCAAATAGACCAAACCCTGTCCTCTGTTTTAAGGTCAACTTTTGTGTTTGTATTTTACTCTAGTCCATTCTCCTTTATCATCTGATCTATGCTATTGTATGCTGTTCTGTTCTATTTTCACTCACTCACCCCTTTTCTATACTGCATAACCTTGTACAGGGTCACAGGAGGCCTTGAGACTATCCCAGGGGACTCATCACATAAGGCAGGATAAACCCTGGAAAGTGAGCCAGTCCATTGCAGGGTTCAAGCACATACCAGTGAGCATAATATACATGTCTTTGGGCAGTGGGGGGGGGGGGGGGGGGGGGGGGAGAAATCAGAGTTTGTGGAGGAAACCCACCCAGCACTTGCACACATACACTAATGGAATCTCTTAGTTTTGATCATGTGACGCTTGGCAGACAAAGCGCATGCATACTACAGTACTCGTATATTAAGACCTTGCTCGTTTATCAAGTTACCATCTAGTAAAAATGTATCTCGTCTTGGAAACGCTCGCAGACCAAGTTACTATAAGAACATACAGGTTCCACTGTATACTCAAGTCAATGAAGTAAAAATGAATGAATGAATAAATAAATAAAATAAATCGATAGCTTGCATGAAGGTTAACAGTAGTGCCGGCAAAAGTAGCAAACACTCAGTCATTGTCTTTACGAACTAAGAGATCGCAAGCATACAGTAACTGTCATTATAAGACAACACACAGCAGTTTGTGTTTCTGTCCCAATGCACATCATACGCAAGCTTATAAAGCCAGACAAATGCCTTCTGCAGCAAGATGTCAGAGAGTCCTAGTGCTAGACATTGCATTACTTATTACTTAGTGTTGTTTATTGGAGCTTGTAGGAAGATTTATTTATGAAATCTGCTGCTTTTGACTTTATCATCGATAAACTCAGCCAGCTTCTGCCTCATAATTCAGCACAGGCAGTGTGTAATGAGGCAGCTTAATGTCCTGCTGCATTTAAAATACAATGTGCCATCTGGTGGCTGATGGGGGGAAAAAAAGAAGACCTGCATGGGTTACACGGCCTCAAAACAAATTATGAAAATTACGTTTAAAGTCTTGATGTACAGCTTCCTGGCTGGTTTTATAGATTAAAAAGACAATGTGTTATAATGTTAGTGTTTTTTTTTTTTTTTTTTTTAAAGGGAGTTTTATGGCAGATGCTCAACGATGCTGCACAAAAAATATTTTGCATATATCCTGGAATTATTGCCAGTATGATTCACAATTTCACTTATAACAGCAATGAGCTGTTAAAGCAAGAGATTCGGTTTATTAAAGCTCGTTTTTCAACAGTCTGGTATAGAACAGATGGATTGCTTAGACATCCCGGCAGACATGCAAGTAAAAAATGATTCAAGTTAACAGGCAATGTCTTAATGAGCTACAGACTGAATTAGAAGATTTTAAAGCATCAATACCAAGCTGTCACTTTTAGGTCATAGAGCAAAGGGCCTTAACCCTATTTGATCCACGCCTGATTTATCAATCAATCAATCAACCAACCAATCAATCAATCAATCAATCAATCAATCAATCAATCAATCGATCAATCGATCAATCAATCAATAATGAAATAATCCCTATGTTGTAATGTATAGATGATTATAATAAAGGTTGTTTTTGCTAATAAAACAGTTACACTCCACAAGGAGGAGCTCTTTCACTTCCTTGAAAACCTTAAAATCTGTATCAGAATTCATGATGACAGGTCAGGTAGGGTTTCAACCTTGAATAAAATGGTGCCCTTGAATTAACTGTTACGTTTGGTCTTTAAAAAAATTTTTTTTTTTAACCAAATGTGCACTGCTAATGAGGTTGGCTGGAGATTTAACATCAAAAAGATCACTAAGCACAGTTGCATCAAAGAAAAAACCTGTACTGAGTTTTTGAACATCAGCATGTTTCATTAAACCATAAAGTTCATTGCCAAAGCTTGGTGGGGATCTGAACATCACACCTACTGTATATGCGGTTCTCCTTCAAGTCCTTGCTTCATAGCTGGAAGTGAATTCCGTGGTATGAAATGTCTTATAGAATCTCACTGTCTTATAGAATTACGTACAATTTCCTTATTCTGGAACTAAGATGCACAGAACCCTGACGTCACCGCCACTGAACACTGAACTGGAACTCCGATTGCACCCAAGACCTTAAAGTCTCAAAGTCACAAAGCAGCTTTACAGAATCAAAAGAATTATTGGAAATGAGTTTGAAAAGTGTGAGCCACTATATAAAAATCATTCTGATCAGATTGTCCCTGATGAGCAAGCTGAGGGTGACGGCGGCAAAGGAAAAAAACGTGCCAGACTCAACAGGGAACCCATCCTCATTTGGGTGATATCAGAGAGCAGGGGCTGATCTGCAGTCATACTGTGTGTCAGGAGACTAGAAGTTCAATATAACAGAAGATCTATTTAAGTTAATATGGAGTCCACTTTCATTATCAGAGGCTCGGGGACATTACAATTTCCCTACAAACTGAACCGCGTCATTATGTGCACAATGCCAGTGCCATAAAGACATGGTAAGGCAAGTTTGGAGTGGAACAACCTGAGTGTCCTACACAGAACGTGGAGTTTTGGGATGAACTGGAACTCCTGCATGTGTGGAAATGTACAGTATAAATAATATCCTGTACAGTATATGTCACTCATCATCTATACCGCTTAATCCTGTATTCAGGGTCATAGGGGGGCCTGCAGCCTATCCCAGGACGCTTAGGGCACGAGGCAGAGTACACCCTGGACAGGGTGCCAATCCATCGCAGGACACACACACATACGTACACACACTCATTCACACACTACGGGCAATTTGGGAACACCAATTAATCTAACCTACTGTACATGTCTTTGGACTGTGGGAGGAAACCGGAGCACCCGGAGGAAACCCACCAAGCACGGGGAGAACATGCAAACTTGGTCGGGAATCCTTTTGCAGAAATGACTGCTTCAATGCGGCGTGGCATGGAGGCAATCAGCCTGTGGCGCTGCTGAGGTGTTATGGAGGCCCAGGATGCTTCGATTGCGGCCTTAAGCTCATCCAGAGTGTTGGGTCTTGCGTCTCTCAACTTTCTCTTCACAATATCCCACAGATTCTCTATGGGGTTCAGGTCAGGAGAGTTGGCAGGCCAATTGAGCACAGTAATACCATGGTCAGTAAACCATTTACCAGTGGTTTTGGCACTGTGAGCAGGTGCCAGGTCGTGCTGAAAAATGAAATCTTCATCTCCATAAAGCTTTTCAGCAGATGAAAGCATGAAGTGCTCCAAAATCTCCTGATAGTTAGCTGCATTGACCCTGCACTTGATAAAACACAGTGGACCAACACCAGCAGCTGACATGGCACCCCAGACCATCACTGACTGTGGGTACTTGACACTGGACTTCAGGCATTTTGGCATTTCTCTCTCCGCAGTCTTCCTCCAGACTCTGGCACCTTGATTTCCGAATGACATGCAAAATTTGTTTTCATCCGAAAAAAGTACTTTGGACCACTGAGCAACAGTCCAGTGCTGCTTCTCTGTAGCCCATTTCCTGCACACCCCTGTACACGGTGGCTCTGGATGTTTCTACTCCAGACTCAGTCCACTGCTTCCGCAGGTCCCCCAAGGTCTGGAATCGTTCCTTCTCCACAATCTTCCTCAGGGTCCGGTCACCTCTTCTCGTTGTGCAGCGTTTTCTGCCACACTTTTTCCTTCCCACTGAGGTGCCTTGATACAGCACTCTGGGAACAGCCTGTTCATTCAGAAATGTCTTTCTGTGTCTTACCCTCTTGCTTGAGGGTGTCAATGATGGCCTTCTGGACAGCAGTCAGGTCGGCAGTCTTACCCATGATTGCGGTTTTGAGTAATGAACCAGGCAGGGAGTTTTTAAAAGCCTCAGGAATCTTTTGCAGGTGTTTCGAGTTAATTAGTTGATTCAGATGATTAGGTTAATAGCTCGTTTAGAGAACCTTTTCATGATATGCTAATTTTTTGAGATAGGAATTTTGGGTTTTCATGAGCTGTTTGCCAAAATCATCAATATTAAAACAATAAAAGCCTTGAACTACTTCAGTTGTGTGTAATGAATCTAAAATATATGAAAGTCTAATGTTTATCAGTACATTACAGAAAATAATGAACTTTATCAGAATAGGACCAGTATATCATAACTGTATAATATAGGTCCATAAAGGTCCATAGTCTATACTACTCCAAAGATGTACTGTACATTACACAACGTTTATATACAGAAATATGTCATATACATAAAAAAAAAAAAAACATGTTTCTGACAACATAGTGTTTGAGTTGTTTTTTTTATCTGGTGCACAGAAAACTAAGAAGTTTGGTCTGAAATGCATTAATACTGTAGACGTCAATGACACTTGTGTTGCTCAGTTGTTACACAACGAGCTTCTGAGCTTCACATCCTTTCCAAAGATCCATTCAGGGATTAAATGTTACCCAACATTCCTAATGGTTCTCACAGACGTGTTCCCTGAGCTTTATTCGTAATGCTTTATACTGAATATCAGTAAGGTAAGTTGGGACTCGGTGTGGCCCAGGATAAAGTTGAAAGTTGAATAAAGCTGAATGAATGTTGGATGGAATTAGAAGGAGGTCTATAGATTGGGATAAACAGGACAACTACTGTACTAATGTACTAAAGGTAACTTGGTTCAATTGGTGATTTTAAAAGGTAAGGAAAGAGAAAAGTGTAAATGGCAAGAATCATTCATTTTTAAAGAACTGTTTAATCAAAATTATACAAAAATACAATATTGGCTGTTATTAAAAAGCACAAAAAGGAAAAACTGCAGTCGTGTGCTTTTTATACAGACTAATGAAATTCAAAGTGTAGATGACAAAATGGTTGAAGTTCAACAACTAGTTTTTATCACACACACAAAAAAAGATGTGCATTATTTAGAGGTCAGCATTAGCATATTTATTAATCAAACATTTTCTTGAATGGGGCGGAGGGGGGGGGGGGGGAGGGGCTCCAGCCACAGCATCGAGCAGGGGGATGAACCAAATGTTTCCTTCTAACTCTAAGAAATCATTAGTGGTTTTTCCTTAACGCTGAACTTCTTTCTTTAGATGATCTGAGTGCCGGAACAGCAGGAGCAAAAAGCCTTTGAAGCTGATAAGGTCATGAGATGGAATCGAAAGGTCAGACTAAACTGTGGACTAAAACATGACACATTCCAAGGTATAAAAATACAGTATGAAGCTGAGTTATATTTAGCAACTGTAGATAGTGTTTAAGATGCCAAGTGCGTTGGTAGTGTGCGTCGTGTGTGTGTGTGTGTGTGTGTGTGTGTGTGTGTGTGTGTGTGTGTGTGTTAATAGTTCTCACTGGTTATGAGGCGTTCAGGTCTCAGTGCCACCCTCATGAATAAAAAACTAAAACTTTACAACGGTGTGATAATTACACAGCATAACAACAATTCAAAGCTGAGATGAAAACAAAAACACACAGACAACCAGACAAACAAACAAAATGCTCACACATCAGGGACACATTCGTGCTGCAAATATAATTTTAAATAAAAAAGGGGGAAAAAATGACCATATTAAAAGGAAGACACAACAGATGTTTTTTTTTTTTTACTGCAAACAACAGACAGAGTTTCTTGCCGAGTGTCTTCTGAGATTCTTTTAAATTTGGTTTTGCAACATTTTCAACACTTTGCATTTGTTTATGCAAACGATGCTTCTTCTAATTATACATTTGCATACTTTATAAAACCCAATATCTCAGCTTGTTATTATTATCACAGACTGTTAAAATATTTTTATTGCTAAATCAAGAAAATTTGATTAGTATGCATTAGAATTTTACAGTGTGAGTATATCACTAATAAATCCACCAATTATCAACAATTATCATTTTGGGAAAATTCTCTGTAATGCTTTTCTAATTAGGATTAGAAATGAACAAACACAATTTCATAAATACAGATCATCTATAATTATAGTCATTTTTGATTATTTGGTCCGGAATATAAAACTAATTCTTATGGGGAAAAAAAAGTAAATTTCATGTATTTCCACAGTAGAATTTATCTATTATAAAGAATTTATGATATTATAAGAAAACAAGCTCTTCTAGCGTATAAAGTTGCTGATTTCATAAGGCACATTAGTGTTCTGAATCCGGCGAAGAAAATGTTCAAATTACTAACATTATGTAAGAACTGTCTAACACATCATTAAACCTGGAGGGATAAAGTCAGGTGCCAAGAGGAATCATACATTAAAGTAAAGTGAAGTTTAATGTCAATTTATTTCATGTTTTACATTAATTACGTCTTTTCTGAACGTTTTGACTGTTTTTAGACAACAACATATGATTATTGGTAATGTGTTGGAAAATTGGTAGTATTAGTAATATTTTTGGGCGGCTGGAACGAATTATCTGCATTTACATTATTTCCTATGGGAAAATGAAACTCGCAAGATGAAATTTCTCCTTAAGAAATTCTGCTGTACTGTAATTGTGGAGTGGGCAGGGCTTATGGTTGTCACGTTTCACATTTTGATAATGGCTGCAAATGGAATAACACAGTGAATTAAACTTTTGATATTTTTTATTTTACACAAATTATTTTAAAATCTAAAAACTGCTGATAATAATTGTGTCTGAAATCGTCATTTCTACCTGTAGTGTTTTGCCTTTGATTGTTTTGCAATACGCATATACGGTATTGAGCATTCCTATCTAACTGATGCACACCATCCGCAACATAAATAATACTGCAAAGTACAAAACAGGGATGATAAAGATGATAAATTCACCTGAGGATTGTCAATTTCATGTTACTTTTTCAACACCAAAAATACACTAATGCCCCGTTAACATTTAGAACGAATTTCCCAAAACAACGCGATGGCGTAAAAATCACGTAGGTGTCGTTTTCCCAATCGATATTTAGTACCCATGAAGCACACAGTTATATCAGATCATGTTTTCAAGTAGTTGAAGACACCTGCCTATGAAGCCCTGACTTGAGTTTGGGCCATAAAGCGGCCCGTAGCACCGGGTTTCCTTTGGCAGCACTTTTTTATTCTTACACCATCTGTAGGTTTGTACATTTATTATGTAATAGCTGCAATCAGTAGAAAGCATTGTTTGAAGCTCATCTTATAAAAAAAGGTTACAAACAGAACTACATGCTTATCTAGAATGGTAGACAGAAATTCAGTCCTTATTATAAGCTTAAAAGTACAAAAATTCAAACAGTGAAAGAATTTGGGATAACTATTGGTAATGTATGTTTAACAAAAAAAAAACTGAAAGATTAATGAATCTAAAATGTTTGAAGAAGTAATCGATGAATTATTGCTATGGAACAGATGAAGATAAAATGCAAATTTGGCCGTTGACTGACTAAGCTTTAGCTACTCAATACCACTGCGATGGATTGGCACCCTGTCCATGGTGTCTCCTGGGACTGACCCTGTATACAGGACAAAGCGGTATAGACAATGAGGCGATGGTGACAACATCCAATACAGTCTTCCAGTGCACTAATGTGATTTTTTTAAAAGAAATAATCTAGAATTATTTAGTAAATCACTACTTCTAAACGTGTTACTATCTCAAAAATGTTGTTAGTCATCTGGGGGCTTCATCGCTAAAAACACTACAAGTGTTCCAACATCTATAAAGTCTTGATTTACTGCCTGTAGCTCAGTAGAAGATGTTTTTTTTGTTAAGACTTGCACACTAGATGTGATGTGAGTAGGAGTATGTGTGTTAAAAAACAACAATAAAAAAATCCCATAAAGTCAGAATTCCCCTGGTTAAAAAAAAAAAAAAAAAAAAGTTCTCCCAGATCCTCTTCCTGTCTCAGCGGCGAGTGGCTCGCTCGTTACCGCGTCCTCCATGCTCACAGGTTTTGCAGCACTGAGATCGAACCGCAGGCCGGTGACATTGGCCGAGCCACTGGAGATTCTGGCAGATGGGGAACGTCAGACTGTCGCGTGAACATTCCTCACCTGGGAAAACACACAGGAAAGAGTTACAATCTGGATACAAGAGCTACTGCTTAAACAAATGTTATAAACTGAATCAATCAGGTCACTATTGCTCTGCAGTGTCAGAGATCAAGTCCTCATGAAACTTCTGTGATATGATTCCATGTGCTAATGAATTTTTCGTCAGGATGATGATTCATTGAAATGAACCGAGTTGAAAGACAGCCAGTAGGGGTCTACAGACACCATTCACTCACCAAATCTAAGAGTTAAACACGAGCCTTGTTTCAGAGAGCCATGAGGATTTCCACCACCACCATTTTCCGCCACCCCTGTCCACTTCAATCAATCAACTCCAGATCGATATCCTAAACTACTGTTCTCAATCTGCCGTCCCTGGGCCATTCCTGCTCGTCTCTCTGGCTCACGCATGATGTCAAAAATATAATACAACCGGAAGTAGGTTAACTGAAATGCATGACCAGTTATATAACTGCACGTTGACCTTATAGAACAACGTTACAAAAGGGATTTATTTATGGTCGTACTGTCTGGTATCACCCAAATGAAGATTAAAGGTTATTTTTCTTTCAAGGTTTATTTCATCTTAGACGGTTCTTCTTAGTTATGGACCATCACCTCCAGGTTGCTCATTAGAGAGAACATGAAGAATGTAAAATCTATACATTGATGTCCATTGCTAAAAGCACTATGGAAATTTTTTTTAATTGAATTAGCACTTGAAGAAAGCACAGACAAAACGTGCTTTCCTTGCTTTCCTTTTTCATCAGTATTATTCATGACCAATTCAAAGCAAAGGAAAAATTGCTGAGTTGGTGTCCAATTCATAGCCATAGCACAGACGAGAGCATATTTCAGCAGCTGTGTGATGTGATTGAGTGCATGATCTGTCTGGCTTACTGTGCATGTACTGTACATGTCTTTTGCCCTAAAATGTTGGACAAAAGTCCAGGAGTTAACAGCACCACAAGTTCTGGGCCTTCTGGGCCTAAAGTGACTGATTCATGGAAGATAGAGTGGATAAGATGATCCAAAATGGGTCATGGACTGTGTCTTCCTAGTTGGCATAACACACCATCTTAAGCTCCAGGGCCCTGGTCAGCTCATCATAGCAGTGTGAAAGTGTGAAAGATTTCTTCACAAAATGAAAATTACTGCAAAAAAAAAAAAAAAAAAACCTCACTTCACAGCAGGCAGGCCTCAGTGTTGATATTAGACATCTGCTAGTGAAAACCTACGAGATGACTTTAATCAGCGTTTTGTTGACTTCAGGGCGCACCATGACACTTTCCAGCCGTGTGTGGACCCGTTCTCAGCTGACGGGAAGAGTGTCCCTAATGTGCTGCGAATGGAACCTATTGACTTGCAGTGCATTAGTGAGCTAAAGACTAAATCCAGAGAGGCACAGGGAATAGCAGACATGACCGGACAATTTCGGAGAGAATTACCTCCAGCCTTCCTGGAGCGTTTGGTAATGTGCCTTTTTGGAAGCACGCGTCTGCGTAAGGAACTTCTCTTTAATAAACACTAGTACAAGTCCAGGCCCATATTGATGCCCATCCTGCACTCCCTTTAGTGTGCATAAATGAGCCAGGCAAGAAATAGAAACGCATTCGGGGATTACATTCATTAGTTTTTAATATGTATAACATTTAAAAAAACGGAAGGAGAAAAAAGGTATACAATAACTGTTAAAAACAGTATATAATGCACACCACCTGGCCAAAATAAGCCATTACAGAAAGGTAAAAAAAACAGTGTTTGACAATTAAAAAAAAACACTTGTTAGGGAGACTAATCAGAAAAAATGGCTTCAGTTTGCTAGTGAGCAATAAGATGTGGTCTGATGACTCCAAACTGACTCTAGTCCAGAGCGATGGGTAAGAAATGTAGCGCATGGAGCAATACATCCATCATGCATAGTGCCCTCTGTACAAGCCTCTGGGGGAAGTCTTATGATCTAGGGTTGCTTCAGTCGGTCAGGTCTCAGCAACGTTATGTGGCAATAAAATGAAGTCAGCTGACGAACTGAATGTACTGAACGACCGGGTTATCACATCTATGGAGTTTTTCTTCCCTGATGGCAGAAGTATAGATAGGACTCAAATAATGAAAAAGTGGTTCTGGGAGCATGAGGGATCATTTTCACACATGAATTGGACACTACACTGCGATTTGAATGAAATATTGTGTGACTTTTTCTTTGGTCAAGCAGTGTATAAAAATGGATAGAAACTGATGTTTGCATGTTTTTGTGTGATAAGCATGACAAAGATCTGTTAGTAATGGAAACGAAAAAGAAAAAGTGCAGAGATATTGCACTTTCTTGTAGTACTTGAGCACTGAAGAGGCACTGTGTTGCCACTTACTTAATAATTTGATATTGATTACTCTTACTGATGAGAAAGCCCCAAGTACAAGGATAAAGCTACCTTGTTGACTAGTCTAAGGTAGTGACATTCCAACATTGAATAACACAGAGCTGATGAAACACACGTCTGAAAAGCACCTGTCACATGCCTGCCACCTTCCACATATACAGTGGAACCTTGGATTACAGGCATAATTCGCAAGTGGGCTCGTATTCCAAAAAACTCGTAAATCAAGTCAGATTTTCCCATAAGAAATAATGAAAACTCAAATGATTTGTTCCACGGCCCCCAAAAAAATAAATACATAAAAATACTTAAAACAATTTATAAAGTGAAAATAAAACAGATTAACCTGCACTTTACCTTAAAAAAAAGTAAAAATAAATCATGACAGATAAGTGTTTCAGTTTGTGCGTGCAGGTGCCGTGTGAGTGTGTGTGTGTTTGTGTGTGTGTGTGGAATTAGCCCGTTCCCTTGCCTCGTTTTACACAGTAACACTCCTCCCCTCTCTCCCCACCTCGCTTTTTAAGTTTCACAACAAACACACACACACAATGGAAACACTGTTTTAACGAAAAAAAAAAAGAAATCTCTCTAATGACACTGGCGTGAGCGCATACTAACGGAATCACTGCTGTAAAGTAAAAAACAAAACAAAAACAAATGAACTAGCACCTTACCTTTGAAAAGAATCGCGACAGAGCAGAGTTTCTGTGTGCCTGAGTGAAGCCGGGGAGGGGGGTGAAAAGAGTGTGTGTGCGTGTGTCGGTGTGTGTGTGTGTCGGTGTCAAATCACGCGCGCGAACACACATAGGAGACGCAGAAAGAGAGAGGGAGACGTTGATTATACAAGTAAGAGACGAGCACTAAGACTGAGCAGGGGAGACGATTACCTACAATTCCGCAGCGCAAGAGAGAGAAAAATCACCGGCTCAGTTGTGATCACGTAACGTGCTGTGTCAAAATAAGAGGTCCATGCATGATATATGATACTCGGCACTCATAAACCAACACTTTTTCCTCTCGTTTTTTAAATCGTAAACCATGTTACTCACAATCCAAGGTTCCACTGTACCACCCTTTCCAGAAACCAACTAGTGACTCAACTGTGACTCAAAGATCATTCTTTCACCTAAGTGACAGGACAGAAAAGAGTCTTTATTCTTTGTACAGTAATGAGTCCAGTCGAGGTGCAATAGTGGTTTGTAGAGTGTAGTGCTGAGTGAGCTGTGATAAGTGCGAAAGGAAAGAGGGTCTGTGTCTTTGTAGGCAAGAATGAATGAGTGTAAAGGAAACCAGCAGAGGTATCTGAGAACTCGGAGAGAATGAAAATAAATCTTGAACACAACTGTATTCTAAGACATGCTGCAACAAATGGTGTGCAAACAGAGACTGAAAAAGCATCTGAGGACAGAAACGGTTGGATCCTTTTGATGTTGGAAAGGAGAAACCAGCATGACTGTTTCAACTTAGTAATGTAATAAGAGAGAGAAAGGCTGTGGCCAAAGCTACCCCAAGATTGTGTAAATGGTCTGAGAGTTGCCAATAGAGATCAAACAATCTTGATGTGGAATGTGTCTTTAGTATGTACAGTTTCAGCTGGTGAGTTTCTATTGAAAACAAGATGCTGAGTTTCAGGCAGACGCATAACTGACTAAGGGCGGGAAAAAAGAGAACGAGGTGAGGGTCATCAGCATGGCAGCTTTATGAAAAGAAAATATCAGTAAAAAGAACAAGAGGACCTAGAACAGAGCCATGTGGGACACCGGTGGAGAATCCTCTCCATGTCACCTGATGTGTTTGCCTCTTCATGCTGTGCCATGTTTCCAAGGCTAACAGAGTGTTGTGATGGATGTAACGACAGATAAATATAAATGAACAGCAGACCTGACAAACAAATAAACAAATGATAGTTTGCGACCTTTATATCGTCCTGATCTACAGTGCTTTGCAAAAATCTCGAGCTACCTTTAATTTCTTAATATAAAAAAACAAACAAACATATATTAAATTAAATTGTAACTTAATTGGGAACAAGTGCTTTACTGCGACAGGCTGCAAAGTGCCTAAGAATAAAATTGAAAAATTTAATGTTCATCAAACAACCTCAGCAGCAACCTCATTTCCCCTCTCATCTCTTCTCAGCATTCAGCATGACCAGTATACTAAACACCGGCCTGATCATCTGTCATCATCTGCACCTGTTTCTCACTTTTTCATGCCCTCCGCTAGACGATTTTTATGCTTGAATGATTGATAGGTTTGATTGATTCACAGGTTTAACAAACAAAAAACTTTCCTCTGAAAGTGCTCAGGGAGCGGGACTGAATTCTTGAAACTCTTGAGGAAGCCTGAAGAACTATTCCTCAAGACTATGTTAAAAAAATACAACAAAGTCTGTCTCTTTGGAAGCAAATAAGGCGAAAGTTTTGCACAGTACTGTATATTTAAAAAAGGCTGAATATGTACTAAACACATGTTAGATTATAAGAAATATATTCTGTATAATATTACACTGATTAATATACTCTGTATAATATATACAGTATGTTTGTATGTTATGCTGTGAAAGTTTAAACTCTTCATCTTGAGAAAAAAATGAGAGAAAGGAAAAGAGAATACATTACTAGTTGCCTGAAGCGATATATTTCAGTCCGTGAAGCTTCACCAAGAGCAAAACACCTCATATTATTGATGCTGGGGTGAAAAACCCCACAGGGAAGCACAGGGAATGAGGACCATAGATATTTATTGTAACAGAATACATTGGGCTAAGAAAAACTATTACATACACCCAAATTAAAGGTCACTGTGTTTCTGAGGTTTTAAATGATTGTGAAAAAAACCTGGATTCTCATCATCTGGAGATGGGGACACGGTGGGACAAGGACACGGTGTCTTTGAATCTTACTTAGAAATGTCACAAGATTCTCAGTGGACGTGATATCCATAAACTCACAGAGTAAAGAGAAAAAAAAATACAGCTGTTTACAATACGATAATGTTGTTTAATTCTCAAATCGTGACACTGACGTTGTGGTTTCTTATAGTGACAACTTGCCCATGTGTTTCTAATCATGCTATGATTTTCCCCCATGATGAGATATTTATTTAGTGTTTACAACAGGATTCTTCAGTGTCAATGCTTTTGCCTGATCTGGGCTTGCTTCTGTTGGTCAGGGCAATGTTATAGGGGCAAAAAATTAAGTCAGCTGATGACCTGAATATACAGCACTGTATGACCAGGATTTTCCATCATTGGATTTCTTTCTTCTCTGACGGCGCAGGCATATTAATAGATGACCATGCCAGGACTCAGACTCTTCCATCATATATTCAAGAGAGAAATTAATATGACTTTGGATGGAAATTAAATGTCGTGACACAGCAAAAGCAAAAGGTGGTCCAACGAAATATTCTAGTGTGCAACTATCTATGTATCTATGTTGGTGCCTCAAAGGTGCCTATGCATCATTATACTGTATATATATAGTATATCTACAGTACAGACCAAAAGTTTGGACACACGTTTTTATTCAAAGAGGTTGAATTTGTATTATGGCAAGAGAAAAGCAACTAAGTGAAGAAAAAAACGAGTGGCCATCATTACTTTAAGAAATGTCAGTCCGAAAAATTGGGAAAACTTTGAAAGTGTCCCCAAGTGCAGTCACAAAAACCATCAAGCGCTACAAAGAAACTGGCTCACATGCGGACCGGCTCAGGAAACAGGAAAGGAAGACAGAGAGTCGCCTCTGCTGCGGAGGATAAGTTCATCCGAGTCACCAGCCTCAGAAATCGCAGGTTAACAGCAGCTCAGATCAGAGAGCAGGTCAATGCCACACAGAGTTCTAGCAGCAGGCACGTCTCTAGAACAACTGTTAAGAGGAGACTGTGTGAATCAGGCCTTCATGGTAGAAGATCTGCTAGGAAACCACTGCTAAGGACAGGCAACAAGCAGAAGAGACGCGTTTGGGCTAAAGAACACAATAAAGAACACAAGAAAGAAAACTCGCTGAATGAGAAGGTGTGTCCAAACTTTTGGTCTGGACTGTATAAACTTCACAAACTGCAGAGAGTGGTGGGTGCAGCATTGCATTTTCTTCTGGAATGCATTATAATTCCGGATAAGGTTTACAAGCTGATGTATTTAACAGATTGAAACCATCTAGAAGGTTGCTGGACCCTCAGCTGTGACCTACAAACAAGGAGGGCCAAACTCCAGCTGCAAGACCTTGTGTGAACCGCGGTCCAACTCCACACACGACACTGCAACTTTTTGGCAAAGCGCTTCCAAGCAAAAGGGGAGGTTGTGTTTTGTTTAAACTGTACATTTCACACTACATACATCCAGAGGTATCTTGTGGAAGAAGCCTGTCCTGACATATTGCTGGTAAGCATGAATCCCAAAAAGACAACAACCCTCAAGCATGTTTCAGCACGACTTGAAATCTTTATATGAGAAAAGTTACTTAAACTGTAACCTGCCTTTATTATTTAAAAAAAAAAAGAAGAAGAAAAAAAAGATGATGAAAGCGCGGCATCTCAATGTCAGACCTGACATCACTGATCCTATAACCAGCCGAGACTGGGCGCAGTGGTGGAGAAAGATTAGGCTGGTAATTGCTGTGTAGATGAAAGTGTGCCAATATGTTAACGAGGGGGTTTTGCTGATAATGACGAGCAAGCAATTTGCAGCCGGTGATAACGATGAGATGCGAAGAGGAAGTCAGAATTAGTCAAGATAAAATCGACAAGAATGTACATGAGAAAGGAAACTGTTCCACCGTCAAAATGCATCAGCTATGTGGGTATTAGTAAGAAATACTGTAGAAACGTTTTACGGGTTGCTGCTCCAAGAAAAAAAAAAATGACAAAATGAACAAAGAGTGTAACACAGAGTGGACCCGCAGACGCTGATTATTTTCCTGTAACTGCACATCTTATGCTTTTTATACCAGACACTTCATTTTGAAATTATTAAGACAACAACAAAACATTGACTCTGACATCGGAGTCTTTACGGTGGTTACATCGCACCAACTGTACCGTACAGTAAGTCTCATTCTCCCTCATCTTCTCAGCCAATTTAATGCCGGTTTTCCAGATCAGCCTTCGTTAAACCGTCTAATGCTTCCTTCCCTGATCCTGTCTCGACTTGTTCTGTGTCATGAACTCCTGGTCTGTTTTATCTGGCACTTCCACACACTCTTTCTTCTCAACATGTTTCCCTCTCAGTACCACTCAGCACCTAGCTCGAGTTCTGTAAGTTACACCAACACCGAATGTTTCTTTCCCTGATCAGTGACTCCACAGTCTAAAAGACTCTTAACATATTGCTTTGTACTCTCCAAAATGCCAAAGCAGAAGAGACGTACTAGACTCAAACGTGGTCGCAAACCAGAAGTGCAAAATGTTCTGAAGCTAAAAGACAAAATGCAAAATGCAAAAAATTTTTTCTCTATCTAGAGTTTTATGTAAATCTCAGGTCTTACTGCCTGTGCTGCGTTTTAATAAGGAGTAGTGCTGTGGTAGTGCTGAAGAAACGTGAAAATCATACAACCTGGAATTAACGAAGTAAAGAAGATAAAAGGGAAGAATGTATTTACTCACTCGCTCACTCATCATCTATATCGTTTAATCCTGTATTCAGGGTCATGGCGGGCTTGGAGCCTATCCCAGGAGACTTAGGGCACAAGGCGGGGTACACTCTGGACAGGGTGCCAATCCATCACAGGGCACAGACACATACTGTACACACTACAGTTCGGGAACACCAGTTAATCTAACCTACATGTCTTTGGACTGTGGTTCAGTACGGGGAGAACATGCAAACTCCATGCACACAGAGACAGGAATCGGACCCGGACCCTAGAGGTGCAATGCGACAGTGCTAACCACTACACCACTGTGCCGCCCGGAATGTGTTTTAATGGTTTAGTGGTTAGCACTGTCACCTTGCACCTCCAGGAGAAGTTATTTTGATTTGAGAAAAATATCTGAAGAAAATTTTTTTTAAGGAATTCATAAAGGCTTATTTATAACCTTATCTATAATATGATATGAGGATATGATACAGTATGATAGGACATTCATCCAGACTCTTTTCTGTTCTGGCACCTACAGTAGGGGGTGGAATGAACTCCCTCTAGAAGTCTTTAAACGACGACTCTAGAAGTGTTTGTTTCTTTAATACTTAGACTAATCCCATAAAAAAAAAGAATAAAAGAATAAATAATAAATACATTTAATTTAAAAGACCAACTGTGTTTGCCTGATGGCACTTAGTTAGTGACCCAGTGTAAGTATCTATCCAGCGACGGAAACTTCAAAGCACTTTTGTAAGACGCTCTGGATAAGAGCGTCTGCCAAATGCCTGGACGTAACTGTAAATCTATAATATAAGCTGAGAAGCTCCTCCGCGTGAGACCGAGCGCCGCCCTGCTGGAACGTCTGACAGAAGGATTCATTCACATCAAGGCCTCATCATGAGCCTCAGTGTATTTCTCCCATGTTGCCAGGACACACGCGAAACAGTCAGGCCAGAGGGGTCTGGGTCAGGGTCAGGGTCAGAGTTGCATCGAGCTCCCACGATGCACCCCTTCCTGCCCAGTGAGACACACGCTGGGACGTGGCCTCCTGCGGCTGGGACATCAGATCTATTTCAGTACAGGATGCTGATGATGGATCGCTGCAGATGTGCTGATGTGAAAGAGACGTGGAACTGTGTACATTTTCTTTCAGGCTCTTTGGTACATTGAGACTGAAACCCAACAAGCACATGGAGAACATGCAAACTCCATGCACACGGAACCCGGTGCGAGGATCGAACCTGCGCTGTACTGTGCTGTAAAACAGTCATCTCCTTTTCTTTTCTCAATCACAGTGACATTGTCTATGAGAAAAATGACAGTCCATCCAGGAAAAAGCATAAAACTGAATCCCGTCCATTCTCTTGCAATCAGTGTTCCACATGCAGTAACGTGCAGCTTTGTACTGCAGCTTTGTGCATTTGCAATCGTCATTAAATCCCAGCCACAGTTATGATCAGAATATCCTTACAGAATGCACTGTAATACCGACAGGATGACTAAGCATCGTGACTCTCTGGTTCGTAAACAACGACGCAAAGGCTGACGTGTTCGTGATGAATTTAATTATATAATTATGGTGTGGATTGCTTGTTGAGAGTTTTGAGGACGTCGACTTCAAAGAACAAAATTAAAAAACAAAACTGAACCTTTTTTTTGTTTGTTTGTTTTTTGAAGGCAATATACATTGTGGAAGAAAGAGAGAGAAACAACAAAAATACATGAAAAATAAGAAATAAAATCAGGCATGACCAAAAGAAAATGAAAAGCAATAATAAAACAAAGCAAAACTGTAAGAAGTAGCAAAAAAAAAAGAAAGATAGGAATAATGAAAGAGTGAGCATGGCTGACAGGTACACGGAAAACTCAATTTTAATCAGTAAAAGCAAAAAATAAAAAAAAGAATGAAAGAAAAGCAGGAAAAAGAAGTAAATAAGCAAATAAATCCTAGAAAGAAAGAAAGAAAGAAGAAAGAAAGAATAAAAAGATGGAAGAATATAAATAAAAATGAAGTCCAAGAAAGTAAGAAAAAAATATTTAGAAAAAAAAAAAAACACAAGAAAGACAGAGACAGAAAAGAAAGAGAAAGAAAGAAAGGGGGAAAAATGAGGATGCATGGCAGACAAAAAGAAGAAGTGCAGTAATAAAACAAGGAAAGGAACAGGGTGTGAAAGAAAGAAAGAAAGAAAGAAAATTAGAGAAATAGCAAAAATGATAGAAAAGAAAAAAAAAGAAAGATAAAAAATTATAAAAATAAAGGCCAAGAAAAAGAAATGAAGACACAGAGAAATAATTAAATACACGACAAAAGCATAATGAAAGAAACAAAAGATAAGAACAGAAAATTTTTAGAAAATTAATTCTTGTAAATTCTTGATTATTGGACTTTTGTGTCATTTTGGATTATTGAGTGTAAAACTGTGTGTATAAACTCAGTGTGTTTACACATACGCTACACAGTTGAGGGCTTCTGTTCATGTGTCTCTGTATCGCTTCCTCATGGGTCAGGATTTTCCCCCCATGTTTATGTAACACTTATGGAAGGAGTCTCCAGTTCTAATGTTCCATTTTCCAGTTCTAGAGTTCTTTGTGCGTAGGGGTTGTTTTGGAAAGAAAAAGTGTAAAAAATAAAATAAAAATAGAAGGAAAGGACGAAAGAAAGAGAAGAGTGATATCTCTAAATCTGAATAGGATGAAAGAAAATTGTGATAACTGGACGATATTTGTCTTTTTCTTCATCTTGCTCTCAAGGACAACGTTTCCTGCGCATACAAAAGAGCAGTAAAGTGTGTGAAAGAGATTTTCACAAAAAATGCACAGTCCCCTCCTCCACACACACACACACACACACACACACACACACACACACACACACACACACACACACATCCTGCATTTGCATCATTTATTCCACTCCGAGTAAAAAAAAAAAAAAAAAAAAAAAACGGGCTGTGACCCTCAACCATAAGCACAGGCCATTTATCTCCAACTCTTGTGTAGACACCCATCCAAACAAACACACATACACTCACACACATCCTGTAGGAAAGGCTGAAATAGGCAGGATATACACTATGAAGTGTTTATTCTTAGCACTGTAGTAAGATTTCCAGCAGAACCCGAACATTAAACTTCAAATAGGCTGCGAGTGGCAGATCGGTGCCTGTGAGAGTGATCATGCTGGAAATGCAGAGTGAAATATTAACAAAAAGAAAAAAAGCGATCTCATACATATTACACCATGCGGCATGCTACGCATTCTCAGACAGCGTGTGCACTGAGTGTAGGGATGATGTACGGAGGATATAACTGAAACAGTACGAAACGGAAACATTATTACGGAGTAGAAAGTGACTATTGGTTATTCCAGGGATTTTCAGGATTTTGCTTCACTAGCTGTGGACGAGGATCATAAAACCTTCATCAGAAAGAAAGTACAACTACTGTACTCTATACACTCATACATTTATAGAAAGGAAACATGGTCCCTGAGCAGACGCATGGAACAATAGCTGCGCATCATTTAAGGAAATGAGACACTGCTACAGTACAGTACAAAGCTCCTGTGAATAGGTTCTAAGCAAGTAACTGTATTAACAGCTGTAACGGCTCGTCTGTAGTGAGGAGAGACACTTCAAACCGGCTAAAGACACAGTATGTATGTAGACCGTACTGTATAACAATGCACTTGGCAAACACTGCATGACAATTCCGTGAAACCAAAGTCTGGGGCGTTGGATGGTGGAGGGGGCGATTACATTTGGTTGGTTAGCTAAAGTGATGCCTAGCACTGTCTCACTCAAATCATCCACACCTGTAATTGTGCATAATTCTACGACTTAACTGATACGTTACATAACCGTACACTGCTCATGAATAGAACATCCAGCTATGGAGACCCTTTTTATTGTACCAGGATGTAAACATGTTTATTTCTGTTGCGAATTTGGACACTGGAACATGCGGGTCTTTACTCATTTTGGACCCTAATGGTCATTCGAGGAACTGCGCTTTGTGGCGCTAGACTCATTTTTCAGAACCAGATGTTGGCCTTTGGTGTGAGCAAACTTTACGAATAATGATGAGGAGCAAATGTGATTCCACAGCAACCTTGAACATCTGTACTTGATAGAAGAACAGCATCCCATCAATAAATATTCCTTGAATTTGGTGTTTTAATGGCGGTGATGGAAAGCGCTGGGTTCCCAGCAGGAACCCTAAAGTTGGAGAAACGCTGTAATATAGAAACGAAATCATGTTGTGATAGGGTTCAACATCAGGATCATGATGTTTTTTTGAAAGTCTGAATGATTTTGATAAAATGACCTTGAGATAACATTGAATGAACAACCTAAACACGATGCTGCAAACTCAACCTCCAACACTTCTACATTCTAATGCTTCACTCTAGGGGACGTCACATGTCACATCAAAAGAACAACAGACGTTTTACTGTTACAGAGACACAAGATTTCTTTTCACTTGTCAGCTTGTAAAATTATTTACGAAAAAGTGACTGAAACGTGACTACAACAACTACCTCTTCTTGAATACTGGGTTGACCTGCCTGCCTAATTGTAGTGCAACGTTTTGCGCCGAAAATGACTGGTTAATTACAAGAAACGTTAGGAGCAACCCTGGAGCCAGAACGCATCTTGATGTTCTCTCTGAAACAATCCGACGTCAGAGATATATATTTCTGCACAAGCCTGGGCACGGCCAGAAGAATAACTGAAATGGCACCGAACATCTGTCATGTTGGCACTGAACTCCCAGAAGACAGTGCAGCATAATGAGATGGCTCCCAAGGACTACATCACCTTGATGAAAATCAAATTTGCAAGTGAGAAAAAAAGGAAACTGAATTTTTTAAACATTGCTCCAATGGTATTAACTGTAATCACAAATTAAATCAGATGCTTGAGAATCAGAAACCTTACCTTACAGGTTGTACAGTACAGGCGTATAACTGAAATGATTCATAATGTAGTATGGCCCGGATAAAAATGTTTTTGGGAGCTGGGTTATAACATGCATTCTTCGCCTGTCTATGATTTTTAAACCAACTATAGTCTTTATCAAAGGGGTAGATAGAAACTTCATAAAACTCACCTCTCATCCTTCAGCCTAGACTCCGCCCATTATCTTCAACGTAACTTGCAAGAAAGGTTGTTTCGTTTGCAAGCATCTGATCTAATTCGTCTATCCCTTACACTGTAAACCTGAATACGTTGGCAAAACTCAAAAGTTTGAGGTAATCAGTTCCATCAATTTTTTCAAGTAAGGATGTTTCCAATTTTAAGTGAACAGAAATATCAGTTTTTGAGTTTGTTCGTTCTTTACTTGCATTATTGAGTCGCCTAACTCATACTAGATAGCAATTATCTTTTTTTTTTTAGTTGTTGCAAATCAAATAAATTGTTGCTGGTCTTTCGGCTGCTCCCGGCGATGGGTCGCCACAGCAGACAATCCGGTCCGCACAGGTTTTACACCGGATGCCCTTCCTGATGCAACCCTTCCATTTTACCTGGGCTTGGGACAGACACTTCATCCAGAACCCACAGAGTGCTCTATTGCCCTGATGACGTCAGACATGTAAGTACTTACAGTTACTTAAAATAACAAATTTGTTCAACCCACCAAGCATGGGGCGAACATGCTACCTCCATGCACACAGCCACAAGACGAGAATCAAACCTGGACCTTGGCGGTGCAAGACGACACCACTGAGCCACCGTCCCTCCTAAAAGCTCTCAAATGCTTTTTAGGCGCTTGCGTTAAAAAGACACGGAACTCAGTTCATAGTAAACCACTTTTAAAAATGCACATTGTACAAAAGGAGCCTTAAAGACGTATTTTTTTTTTAAATTTAATGTAAAAAATATATATAAATATGTGGCTTTATGAAGCTCCTAATGAGCAAGCCAGGGCTGACTGTGGTCAGGAAAACCTCCCTGAGAGGAAACCAGACTCAAAAGGCACCCCATCTTTACTTGTGTGACCATAAAACATTAATCCATTTTATTACTGTGTGCTACACTGATCTTCCATAACCAAGACCAAGACATCACCTCCAGGCAAACTGAACAAAACTGATCACCAATTATACACCAGAAAACTGGTGACAGGCTAATGGGCACCCAATGCTCACCCATGCCCACGCGGACCAGGGATAGGCAAGTGGTTCTCACTTACTTTACCTGCGACTAACTTTTTACTCTAAAAATCCACAGGGAGAACATCCAAACTCAGCGAGAAAAAAACTTTGAGATAAAAAGTCCATCCGTTCAGAATGAACCCTGGAGAATTATCACATGAAAGGATACTGATTTCTCGCTGACACGAAGCCTGTGTGGAATGTAAAGTAGATTTACACAGCATCATGGCTCAAAAGGATTGTCTTTGTGACACAGAGATGAACCAATTTTCTCGGGGTTGCAGGAATGACAGCCATGTTGAGACGTTTCTAAAGACATTTGCATACCGTCAGGCAAACTGGCTGATGGCGTCTGACAGAAAAATGTGGCGGGGATTTGGATAATTAAAGAGAGAGAGAAAAAAAAAAAAAACTAATCATTTTATCACAGAAATCCCAACAACATTTCATTTGATGGGATGACATCAGAATAAATGATTAAATATGCAGTGTTGAACTTGGGTCTATAATCACCAGCACAGGAGTGTCTAAGTGACTTTGTACAGTTGTTATGCAATGAACATAAACCGGTCAGCCATAACATTAAAACCACCTAGGAGTTGGGTTGCCCTTGTGCCACTGGGTCTGCTCTGGACCATAGAGGTGTGGATTGAGCATTGGGGCTTCTGTGAAATGTGTATTGGGTGCATCTCATGGATGCTCAATCGGATTGGGATGTGAGGAATTTGAAGGTTTGGTGAACAGCCTGCTGGGTCCCGTGCATGGTGGGTTGTGGTGCACTGGGTGGTTCTGGTGCCTTTCTATTGTAGCCAGCATTGACATTTTTGCCGATTTATGGTGCACTGGCTTTTCTGTAAGATCGAACCAGACGGGCTGGTATTTGGTCCCTGATGGCATGGGTGAGCCTTCGGTGTACATGATCCTCTCGAAAGCTTACTGGTGTATAGTTGGTGATCAAAGTTGTTCGGCTGATCTTTTGAAATTTTTTGAATGACGGTTTTCACTACAGTGGGTGCATTTTTTTTGGTGTCTAGAACAAAGTGAATTACAGAGGAATCAGAGACAGACTGAGTCTATTTGAGATTATTTAAGTTAACTCGGGACTCATGGTCAGGTGTGTTATTCCTTCACTATTTCACTTACAAACAAGCAGATTTAAAAGTCTAGAGATGATTTCAAGTGTAGCATTTGCATTTAATAGTTCAAAGAATCGCCATGGCCAGCAAAGCGAGTCATGAGTAGATTGAAAAAATCAGTACAAACTACAAACTCACCAGAGAGACAAGAAAAATCATTAGCTATGGCTAAATCAACTATGTGGTATATTTAAAATGAAAGGACATGTGGGGGAGCTCAGAAACACCAAAAAGGGCGCAGCAGTTGGCCAGATCAAAAGCACCCATTAGAAGGAAAGCGCACCATCATCAAAGTCAATAATACAGAGAAGACTTCACCAGAGTTTTATCTCATAGGATTAACAAGATGGAAACCACTGGTAAGTTTCAGAAAAAAAGAAGACCATGTTAGATAAAGCCAAAAAAAAAAAAAAAACTGTACAGATATACAGAAGAACATCATATGGACAGATGAGACGAATAAGATGAAGAAGGTAAGAAAAGAAGATTCTTCAGAGTGTGGAGAAGAAAAGAAACGGTTCAAGATCAAAAGCATAGCAGATTATCTCACGGAACTGGTTCCCCTGCATTTATTGATGAGGTGACTGCTGGCCAATACAGCCAGATGACATATTGTCTGCGCAGGACAGTATATCAGCAAATACTTCAAAACTCAATCTCGAGCACTTCACACCGCAGATGGAGGACGACCCAAAGAAAAGAAGAGAAAAAAACTTGTTGCCAGCTGAAGCATGTTAATCACTGTAATTATCCCCAGTAATTATCTAAAGTGCGTCTCATACTGTAACTACTCGCTTAGTTAAATCCATGAAGTGACCCCCTTTTTTTGGGGAGGGCCAGACTGTATACTGTATATCACAGCGCGCAATGTAGTGCTTTGTACTTTGTAGGAGTGAACTCTATAAAAGAGTTTTCGGGCTTATTGGGATTTGTCATGTCATTTACAGATAGGACAAAGCAGCAGCAACAACAACAACAACAAAAAGACCCAGCGGCACTGGTGTGTCTGCATATCATTAAAAGCCTTTGTACACTGTGCAAATTACTATTTGCCTTTTGAAAGCACAGCAAGGTTTTTCTGCTGCCGGTGACGACAGCTTAAGATTACTAGATTGCTGGTCCAGTGGTAACAAAACCCCCTTTGTGTCACACACATGTACAAGGCCAAGTGCAAGACATGCCATTTATCCTACCAGCCCAAACTACAGTACAACCGTTCATGAACCTTAAAGACTTTATGAAAAAAAAAAAAAACTGTCAATATCTCCAGTGTAATGAGCTTTTTATTTATTTATTTATTTTTTAAACAGACCTATTCAGTGGATATGAACCTGCAGATTATTAAAAAATAGTTCAGCAATTTCCTGATATTCCTAAATAGGTTTTTGCACCGCTTTCTGATTTGCATTTAAATCAAATGCAATCATCTCACACAGGGGAGTTTGGTAAAAGTGAGACCACGGTATGTCACTGTATTTATATCACCTGCTTGAAATGTAAATGAGAACTGCATGGAGGTATTTCGCTCCAAGTATCAGTGATCGCTTCTGCCAACGCTGTAAGTAAACACAAAACATTTTATAATGGGCAACTGGACTGGGACGGTCATAGTAATGAACAATGTCCAGTACAATATGTTCATTACTGTGATTGCGTTCAAGTCAAACCAGGACTTGAGATGAAATTTCACATGAATGAACAACTGATTGACTTCAACCAACAGTATGATGCTGAGAGACCCCACCGCGGTAAAATAGCTGAAAGAAGGCCGTACGTCTGTGAATGACGAGTGCAATGCCTGATCCTTGAACTTGTCTCCAACTTGCGGAGGAGATGCATCTGTCTGTGGGAACTGAACAAGCAGCCAATCACCAACACGCATGTTTAAAATACGCATTAAAGGAGTTCCTGGGAAGCCAGCGTTTCCAATATGTGGCATGGCTCCGGTGTACTAAGAAATCTTGATGATATCCAAGCACTAGTGAATCGCTGGCTTAAGTGCATTAGTGTAGCAGTGGATTATATAGAGAAATAAAGAAAGTTTTAACTTTTCGAACGCTTCCGTTATGCTGCACAATCAATAGTCCTAGTTTGACTTGAACGCTCCTCCTCAACCCTGTAAGTTTGCATAAGGGAATGACAATAAAGCTAGCTGATAATAAAGCGCATCACTCACCAGATGTGGCGCTATCGCAGTCCTCAAGGTTACACTGGCGTGTGTTTTCTGGCCAGGGCTCATGATCACACTGAGCCTCCCCGTCCTTCTCGTCTTCCTCCTCCAGTTCCGCTTTGGTGTTTACACACTTGACCAGACGGTGCTGTACGCCTCCGCCGCAAGACACCGAGCACTGCCAAAACACAACACACACTTTATTGTCATCTTTCAGTATTATTATACATTAGTGTTCATTTTAAGCTATTTAAAGATGGGGAAGGTCCCCCCCCCCCCCCCCCCCCCCGCACCCCGAGGGAGGATTTTGCACTGATCAAAGAGCAGCTCTAATTAAAACCTGGAGTGTACACACTCATACATTACATATGTGCATTTACTTTACACAAGAGTATCTACGGGACTATTCATCCTCATCCTCAGCTCGTACTGAGCGCTGTGTGTAGTCACCGCATGTTAGGATGGGTGCGCAGCAAAGGTCCCGAGGGATGGTGACACGAGACAGATTAAAGGCAGATCTCGGAATCAAAGATGAACACTCATTATTATTTTTTAATTACTACCTCATTATCTTCCGTCAAGCTTAAAACACAGATCCTATGCCACACTGTGCATTTCTCACTCTCTTTCTCTCTCTCACTCATTCTCTATATCGTTTATTCCAGGGGAATCAGGGCACGTGGCAGGGTACATACACCCTGAAACGTTTGAACCATGAATGTGCTGACTCATCGAAATTATGCTACAAGATCATACGCTCATTCGCGCCCCTTAATTCCTAACTAAATATCCAGCCAAATAGCTTGGTATACGTTATTTAACTGTGTTAGCTACCAACTCTTATCATGGCCAGACAGGACTGGAGTTTATGTAGCTAACTAATTTAGAATTCAAGTCTACATACATACATAGAAGGCACAAAGAAATAAAGCCACTTACTGTATCTCAACATATTCAAACACAAGTCAGGATGGGCACACACTCATAAAGACAGGATCTCTAGTTATTCATGGCACAGAATTGCTCCGCTCATTACAAAATCAGTCCAGGGAAATCCAGGGTAAAAGTTAAGTAAGCGATGTGTCAAGAACTGGAACAAGTCTATAACTCGGACTCGAACAGTGAACTCTCCGGGGTTGAATTTAAGCCTACAGTGTAGATTTAAAGTCTAGACGTTCGCCTGCCTAGTCACTGTGGACTGATTGTTAAATCTGCCCTGAGGGTTTTACACGTGTTTTTACTTAACAAAAGGTTTAATTAGTCAATAGAATTATGGGTGGAAAGTGAAAAAGCCTGTGATTCAGCAGCAGTTCAGACAATGTGTTGCTTTATGTGTATATCATTCATTCATTCCAGTGGATTTCCATTCGTTTCAGAGAATACACACTGTTTTAACA
Organism: Clarias macrocephalus; assembly: GCA_011419295.1. Classification (NCBI taxonomy): domain Eukaryota; kingdom Metazoa; phylum Chordata; class Actinopteri; order Siluriformes; family Clariidae; genus Clarias; species Clarias macrocephalus. Next base: position 50,078 of record JAAGKR010001407.1, read on the forward strand.
GCTTTACTACAGCAAAGAATCGTCCATTCTAATAAAGAATTAACGGTACATACATTACAGGGAAAAAAAACACGAGTTTATAGTATTTTTAATTTCATATGGTATGCTGAATAATCCTTACAGTCAGTCTGGACTTTGTTTACCCACACCCTCCACCACCAGACTAATTAGTTAGTTATTAAGTTATAGTAAGGAGTAATGTTTTCTACAATAAAATAAAGTAAAATAAAAATCTTTAAATGGTGATTAGAAAAGAAATGCTTGTCATTATTTTAACTCTTAATCAGACCACATTTTGTAATTGTGTCAGTGCTGGTCATCAATATGTGTTTTCGTGCTTTAGAAAAACACATATTTGTAGAAAATAAGTTTGCATTCTATCACATTTTTATGTTTAAATAAATGCGCCTTTAACTTTATCTGGATTTGTGATATATTTTCAATACATTATACACTTTTTGGAAAAATTCTTACCCTAGACAGGCAAGGAACCATATATGCTTCACTATAATTTTACTGAACTTGATTTGCAACATAAACATGACAACCATTAAACATAAAAAAAAAAATCACAAAAAAAAAAAAAAAGAGTCTTGAAATTTAGAATTTTAAGTATTTCACTGTGCACCCTATAAAGGTTAAAATTATAAAAAGACATTTCATACGGTTGGTGAGATCTAAAGGCAAAGTGAAATTCATACATTTACACATTTTTCACCATTTACACATTTCTGGCGTTCTTGAGCCAAAATTGAGTGTTCAAAAACACTCCTCAAATAAAACTAAACAAAACATTTTACACATACACGTTCCACATCAGTTGCCCAGATATAAAGAGAAAACATGCAATGTGGTGTGTCGTAAATTTTTTTAATGATTCAAATAGATTTTTTCTATTTTTCATAATCGGTTACTATAATTGATGATCGTCAATAGTACAGATAACACTTTAATGATAAATACAGCACGTTACAAGACTTTGGAATAATGGGTAGAGGTGGGTAGAGGTGCCAAAAAAATTACTCAAGTAAGAGTAGCTGTACTTTGAAATACAGTGGAACCTTGGATTACGAGCATTTGTTCCGGAAGTGGCACTCATATTCCAAAACACTTGTAAATCAAATCGAATTTCCCCATTAAAAATAATGAAAACACAAATTATTTGTTCCACAGCCCCACCCCAAAAAATACATAAAATAATTAATACAATATATGAAGTAAAATGAAAACAAATTAACCTGCACGTTACCTTTAAAAAAAGGACAAATAAATCCCGACAGACAAGTGTTTCTGTTTGTGCGTGCAGGCACCGTGTATTTGTTTGTGTGTGTGTGTGAAGAATAGTGACAGAGCAGAGTTTTCTGTGTAAAGCAGAGAGTGTGTGTCTATATGTCTGTGCGAAGCCGGAGAGCGGGGTGTAAAGGCGAGAGAGTGTGTGTGCGTGTGTCGGTGTGTGTGTGTTTCAGTGTCAAATTACGCTCTAACACACATAGGAGACACGCTGAAACAGAGAGGGAGATGATGATTATACCAGTAAGAGACGAGCACTAAGACAGAGCAGGGGAGACGATTATACCAGAATTCCGAGCACAAGAGAGAGAAAAATCATTGGCTCTTGGTTTACGAGTGATCACGTTACGCTTGGTGTCAAAACAAGAGCGCATGCGTGATACATGATACTCGGCACTCGTAAACCAAGACTTGCTCGTTTTTCAAGTCAAAATGTATTAAAAATCTTTGCTCGTCTTGCGAAACACTCGTAAACCGCGTCACTCGCAATCCGAGGTTCCACTGTAATATTACTCAAGTAAGAGTAAAAGAGTAAAGACTACTCAAGTACTGAGTAACTGTTTCATCGTAATGTCTGTTTTTTAATTTTTTTCAAAATTATAATAATTATATAAATTATTACATAATATAAAAAATTATAGAAATATATATATATGCTGAAGTGTGTAGAGTGTGTAGAGATAGAGAAGACACCGCAGTATGAAGCTGTTCTTTTGCAAGCAAAACATGCTTTGTAAATGATGCCACGGATGCACCACACGTGTTGGCAATTAATTCTGTACTTAAGTATACATATATATTCACAGACTGTTAAAGTAACATTATATGTATAATTAAAGTTAACATATAATCACACAAACATGAAAAAAGCATTTAATACTCACCGCAAGATTGTACACTAACCGCAAGATTCCACTAGTAGCAGCATGGATTCATGCGCGTTCCGCAAAATTAGAGAAAGATCCGGAAACTTTTGTTTGCGCATGCGCAGTGAGCGTATGTAGGACGGATTCACAGGTAGGATGAATTTATAGAACACTGGCTGAAGATTATTTATTAGATTAGTCATATGATTATTGTTGCTGCTTCTGATTGGTGAAACAGACAGGTGGTAGATCCACCGGCTGCATGTGTAGAATAAATGATTAGAAAAGTAACGAGTCGAGAGGAGCCGAATTTAGAGTAAGAATAGCGTTTCTTCTTCACAAATCTACTCAAGTAAAAGTAAAAAGTATGGTGCAGTAAAACTACTTATAACAGTACACTTTTCCCCCCCAATGTAACTCATTACTACCCACCTCTGGGAATAAATTATAACATTTGAAGAATAATCCATATTTCTAGGTAGAAGCAGGTCAATAAAATTAGGTCCTAATTCTGAACTATTTCAAATGATTGCTGGGTAATTTGTAATTACTGACCTGACCCCAGGACCCGGTCACCCACTGCGCACAGGGCTGAGTGTTGCATTGCTGAATTGAGGCAGGTTTCTGTGCCTCATCGCAGTTCCCTTCTTCAGGACATGCGATCATCCTCTGCTGCTCTCCTCCACCACACAGCTCTGAACACTGTGGGAACAAACGCAGCAGCGGCAGACCGTGGCGTTCATTATTCAGAAACAGGTGTAGATTTGAGATTTGAGTGCCGCACATGATGTGAAATTATGTGTCTAGTGGTTTTAAAAAAAATACTTTATGGGCTTAGATAGAAGTTAGCTTGGACAGCCTTAAAACAAATTTTGCATTTTTTTGTCCCTTGTTAGCTCGTCAGATTGTGCATGATACAGCGGTACTTATAAGAAAAAAAATGGTTAAATATCTTTCAAATTCGACATTATTACATAATTATGTAGTGAAATATTGATATGATGCTTATTGGGTTGATCACAAACACTGATCTCATAGTTAGTCACTCTTTCTCTGCTCAAATTGACAGTGACCCTCAATCTTGGGGTGGAAAGTTGTTGCAAATACACATCAAACATCATCAGAGATACTGTATTGTACTTACCATCATGTCACAAACTTAGATAATGAATTAAGTCAATATCCACTTTCCAATTTAAAGTGGAACAGTAATGTTTTTGGAAGGGAGATAGAAACAGACATGACTCAACACGGGTGACAATTGTGTCTCACCTGTCCCCATGGGGCGGTCGACCAGTCCAGACACAGCTGGAGGTTGCAGGACAGGTGGGTGTGGGGTCTCAAAGACGTGGCCTGGCAGTGGAAAGGCCTCAGTGGCCTCTGATCCCGCATGTTATAACACTGGATCTCTCGCACCTTCAGGCCTCCTCCACAGTTCCTCGAGCACTGTCGATACAGCACAACACATTTATTCTCTACGCAACACTGAATCGTATATGATCAGACTAGAATTTGCAATCATTGTCTGTAGCACCTGTTCAAAATACAAACAGGCCATGTTTAATACGCGATAATCCACAATCAGCAAACCAACAAGAAGTGAAGGTCAGAACCAGAACTCACAGAACCAAAGTACAATGGCCAGAAATAACCTAATTAATCAAGATGCGAAAAATGTGAAAAGCTAATGATTTTGTGATTTAATCAAGTCCAAATGAAAACACTCTAAACAGGGTATGACAAGCTGTAATAGGAACCATCATCATGTCCACCATGGTGCTTTGATGCCTTCATTGGTATAAGTCACAGGCATTGTGAGGGCTGCAAAGGTACCTATGCGGAAGTCTAAAGGCAGAAATATACAGTAGTTGCTGTTAAACCATGCATTGGCGTATTTGTTCACATATTTGTCCATATACTGGGACGTTGGTAGCTTAGAATTAGATTTCTCTCCTACTATATGGACAGCTAGGGTTTGATTTATTGCCACACGATGCCCGCATCCCAGCCACTGGACTGGATGTAGTGCTGGTCCCATGCCCGAGTCAAATGGAAGTGTTGCGTCAGGAAGGTTATCCGGCGCCAAGTTGTTGTGCAAATCGGATGGAGCGCTATAGCGACCCCTCAACTGGAGCAGCAGAAAGACTAACAACTTGCTCATATACTACACATGTTACTGGAGGATTACAGTAGGGGCTACAAGGGCAAATTCAATTAGGCCGGTTTGCATATTGTAATCAAACATGGTGACACTCAAGGCGCTTAGTTTCCCGTAGCTGTTTTGACATGCATATCTGTCACTGCGCTTTGGGGATAGCTGCAGACCTGGTCAAACAGCATTCTGCCATTTTTGATATGTGGCCTGACTATACTGCCCCTACTGTTTATGCAAATTAGATCTGCTTTCGGGCATATGGCTGTGCCACGTTCATTTCTAACAAACGCAGGATTCCCCAGGTAGCCATCATGTACTGTATGCGCGTACGCTTGTGATCTCATTCTTTTTGGGTGAGCTGATGCAAAGAATTCTGAGAATCATCGGACACAGATTGGACCAAGAAGGCATTTTTTTATGCAGACCTTAGATTAAAACGTAATTGGATGCCTTGGTACTGTATCTCCAGGAATTCCCATGTAGGCTGAATTATTTCCTTTATTTATATGCTAATATTTCCGCCACAGCCACACATATCCCTTAGCAATATTTGGGCTTTTTATGTTTCCTTTTCTGGCGTTTCCCTCCTCTTGTATTATGCTTATTAAATATTTACAGTTACATCAATCAGATTACAGCAGAACCACAATCTGCACAACACTATCAGACGTTGCTGCGAATCGAAAATTCACCCAGATTGTATATAAACTCACCTTACTCCACTCTCCTGCCTTCCATATGGCGCACGGCCGGATGTGACAGCGTCGTGCTGGTAACGGCCTCTTCACCATATCACAGTCAGAGTCGTTCCCCGTGCTGCAGTGCACAGATCTCCAAATGGCACCAAGACCACAGCTGGTGGAACACTGCAACACAAGAGCGTTGTGTGTAGATCCTAAAGGAGATACCTCAAAACCATATGGCCTGATTACCTGATTTATAGAAATCTACTCACAGAGCTCCAGTTGCTGGTGATCCAGAAGGCAGTTGAGGCAGATGGGAGCAGGGAGACTACAAGAGGCTCAGAGTTGGCTTGTGGCTGACTGTTAGGACCTTGAGATGGATATGCTGAGGGAACAGAGGACGTGTATTCTTCGAACAATGGTAATAAAGGCGTGATATCATAATCGTTGTCCGTCCAGGGGGACGGAGTTGTGATCCTTCTGAGCTCTAGGTTTGAGAGGGTTTCCATGGGGGTTTCAGCCTTTGTCGCAATGTCAACATTCAACTGGGAGGTCAATGGATCCATGGTTGTACTTAATGGTAAGATATTCCACTCATATGTATCCTCATAAGCATATAGATTTTGGTGTAGTGACTCTTCCTGTTGGTTTGTACTTTTAGTCTCACCCTTATTCTCTTTTTGAATTCCAGGCGTTTCGGGGGCATCACTGTCTGTCTGAATCTCTCTGTTACGAGCATTGCCAGAATCAGATCTTGTATTAATGTTTGATATGGCATCATCTAATGTTGGTTTTCCCTCAGATGGTACCTCATAGTTTGGTAACATGCTCTGTATAGTGTCCTGAGCTGGGACATCTACCTCTTTCCATTTCTGAGAGAATCTGGTAATGGGAGAGCGTGGCCTGGCTGTTGTACCGACAGGTAGGAAGTAGTCCTCTGAAAAATCTGAATCATCTTCGGAGGCGCTCTCATCCGGATGGTCAAAACGAGGACTCTCGGTAGTGGAAGCGGTCGGCGGGATCGTGGTATGGCTTGAAAATGAGGTAGCTGTGGAAGGCTTTGCTCCTTCACTGTAAACTGTGTCAAGACCGGGTTTGGGTTCCTGCTTCAGATGAGTTCCTGAGTTATCCGTTGCACCATCGTTGTCGAAATCATACGAGAGTTCCTCGTGAAACTTAATAAAGTTGTAATCATAGTAAAAGTCATCAACTAGAACGTTGCTTTCGATTGCCTTGTTCACTTCTATTTCATTGTGATGTGGGAAGGCGCCCTCGATTATGCTGTTAAGAGTATTGCCTGCGCGTGGCTGAACTCGCGGAGGTCCCTTGGCCGATTTCAGTGAGTGGTTGTCTTCAACTATAGCGTTTATCTCGTTGAACACCTCTCTGCTGGATGAGCCACTTCCAGACCAGTCACTGTCCATGTTTTTGGGGCAGTCTTGAACATTACATGACTTGACTGAATCAGGCTTGGCTTGAGGATCGCACGCAACTACGGTGTTCCAGCTGCACGTCACCTCACGGGTCTGCACGCCACCCGAACAGCTCACGGAGCACTGCAGATCACAGAAACACACAGAGAACTGTGATATAACAGTCTGTATGTTACACTTTATCAAGGGACTAATACTATAAGTCTCACAACCAGAAATGACTGACAGTGCATTTAATCCTTACCACCAAGAAAGCTTTGCCATCAGCAAGATCTCCAAAGTGACAGTCAAATACTTTACTGTTGTCCCAAAGATAAAGCAAAAGGGAAAAAACTCTCTGCTTCCTATATTATTCCTCCTAGAACCAGTTACCTCTGACCAGTTTCCTGTAGTCCAGTCAGCAGGACAGGAAACGTGTCTGTTGCAGTGGGAGATCGACTCGGGCCTCGCTAAGTGCTGGCATTCAGAAGGAAGAAGGGCTTCATGGTTTTCCAGCCCCAAACTCCGAATACACACCACTGTTCTCTTCGTCAGGCCTGATACCCCACAGCTTGTCGAACACTTCTGCCATTCTCCAGTCCACCATCTGCAGAACATCAGAGAAATTAGAACCCTGCTGAGCCCCGGGAAGCCCTAAAGTCCATCTGCTGCCTCAAAGCATTATGAGAAGTAGGGCAGTCGTTAGGGTTCTAAGCTCTTTATTGGACGTTTGTCAGCCCAATCTGTTCATCGTTATGGTTGTTTTGTATCATGGTAATTGCACTCCAATTAGACAATAAAGAACTATTACCAACCTTCATGAAAAATTAAGAAAATTAAAATTTGGTCAACGTGACATTATAGCTGTTGGAGTCTGCAGATTATTTTGCCGTGTTTTAAAACAAAATTACTATGTGCATATATTTTTTTCTCAATAAAAAACTTGTGTAAGGAATTTTTTTCTTTTTCTTCTTTTTTTTCCCCCATTTTGGGATAGCAATGTTACGAGTGTACTCACGTGGCCGGGCATAATCCAGCATTGCAGCTCACTCTATTGTCGTCTGGCCGAGTGGACGCGTCACAGTAATGCTCCTCGACGATTCCGAACGTCCGCTCGACACAATGCACAGCCTGTCTTTTGACACCTGGAACAAAATTGAATGGCTGTAAATAAAGCTTATAAAATCTTGGCTGGCCTGCTAAAGGCTGTCCTGTGTCTCCATGAATGCAGTCAGTCAACATCGTCTGGTAAATCGCATTCTGAATCCTCTGAATGGCTTGAGCAGTAATCGGTTATGTTGCATTAATCAACAGTAAAGCTGTAAGGTCTATAACCTAAACTAGTGCTGTGTAAAGAGTCCAGCTCAGACGCACAGACAGTAATAATCTCAAAGCTCTAGTGTCAGCATTTAACTTTAAAGACTTTAAGAAAAGCCAACAATGATCATGACATCATAAAAAACGTTTTAAAACAACTTCAGACACCATCAGAATAAATGCCTCATTAATCTGGGAATATGTTGCCTCTAAGCCAGGAAGAAATATATCTAAAAGCAGACCATGTTACAGGATGAAAATAGGACAGAAAAGTCATAAAACAAACAACAACATGGTCTAGTTTTTCGACCACGCCAAGCACTTGCACCACCGCTCCAGAACTTGTGAGTCACACACCAGCCACTACATCACAGATGTGGCCAAAAAAAATTGAGAATGACAAAAACAGTAAGTCTTCTGCTTAGATCTTTTTGTCAGATGTTACTATAGTATTCACAAGTATAATTACAAGCATTTTATACTGTAAGTGTCAAAGGCTTTTACTGACAATTGCATTAAGAGTCAATATTTGCAGTGCTGAACCTTCTTTTAAACATCCAAGGGACTGATGGTAGCCTCACCTTTTTTACTCCGGACAAGCTTTTTTTTTTCTTTTTTCGGATGCCCCAAACAATCAGAAAGGGGATTCATCAGAGAAAATGACTCTACCCCAGTCCAGAGCAGTCCATTCCCTGTACCTTCTGCAGAATATCACTCTGTCCCTGATGTTTCTCCTAGAGAGAAGTGGCTGCCCTTCTTGAAATGTATGAAGATGAGCGCTACCATCAGTCCGATGTCTTGCCAACTGTAAAGCCATTCATGTGTGGTGTCGTTTCTCAGCCAAGGGAGTGGGCTCACTCACAATTTTGCCTAAGAACACAGCCATGAATAAAGAATGGTACAAAAACATCCTCCAAGAAGAGAAGGGAACTTCTCCCAACCATCCAAGAACCAAGTTTGGTGTTGAACAATGACTTTTCCAGCATGATGGAGCACCACGCCATATGGTGATAACTACACTGTAAAAAATAAACGTAAATTTTACGGTAAAAAACTGGCAGCTGTGGTTACCAGAATTTTACCGTAAAAAATTCGTTATTGCACTGTAAAAAAAATGTTTTCAGGTTGTACGGAATTGCACTCATTTTACGGATTTAAATTTTTTATTTTTTTTCCAAGCCTGGCCGGGAATCGAATCCAGACCCTGGCGGTGCAAGGCAACAGGTCTAACCACTACACTACTGTGCTTGCTACAGTAATGTTGTCGTTGTTGGAGTGCAAGTCGTGCGGGGAAACCGAGGAAGTCCAACAACGACAACAACTGCACAGCAAACACGGTAGTGTAGTGGTTAGCACCGTCGCTTTGTACCACAAGGGTCTGGGTTCAATTCCTGGCCAGGCTCGAAAAAAAAAAGAAACAATTAAAATCCATAAAATATACAGTATAATGAGTGTAATCCTGTACAACCAAAAATGTTGCTACCTTTTTTTTACCAAAAAATTTACAGCTTATTTTTTTTACAGTGCAATAACGTATTTTTTACGGTAAAATTCTGGCAACCGTAAAATTTACTATTTATTTTTTACAGTGTACAGTAAGTGGCTCGGGGAACAAAATATTGACATTTTGAGTTCATGGTCAGGAAACTCAATAATCCCATTAATCCCATTGAGAACTTGCGGTCAATCCTCAAGAGGCGGGTGGACAAAAACAAACAAACAAACAAACAAACAAACAAACAAAAAAAAAACACAAATTCTGACAAACTCCAAGCATTGATTATGCAAGAAAGGGCTTCCATGAGGTCAACACTATAAATACTGACTCTTTGCATCAACTTAATGTAAATGTCGATAAAAGCCTTTGACACTAATGTAATGCTTGTAATTATGCTTCAGTATACCAGAGTAACATCTGACAAAAAGATCTAAAAACTGAACTGAAGCAGAATTTGTGAAAATGTATATTTGTGTCATTCTCAAAACTCGGCTGTAATATCATCCAGCGATAGGGAGACTTTTGGGTAGACTGGAGAGATGAGCAGTAAAAGCAGTCAAGTTAGTGAATTAAACAGTGAGTCAGGGAATGGAGCTCCAAATTTGAATCCAACCACAGCAAAAGCCAACTCCCACCTACATTCAAAGACAGCGGAAGCCTCAGAACTCATCTGACAGACAATAATTACTTAGGCAGAAATGAGAAGAGTACACTGTATAGAGTCTGAAAGAATTTAAGAGCCAAATTCAAGTCTAGGAAAATTATATGCTGTCAGTATAAAGCTCAAAACTGCTGCTAGGATATATATATATATATATATATATTTTTTTTTTTTTTTTAATGGCTTCTCAAGGCTAATTCAAATGGCTACGGGTCTGAGATTCTCAAAGAGGGATTGATTTGGAACATTTTCTAAAAAGAAAGTTGTCTGTTCTAGGGTTATACGATATGGCCAAAAGTACAAGTTAAACCAGACCTTTATTTCTCTATATAATCCCCTGCTGACTAGTGCAGTGTTTCACTAGTGCTTCGATACCATTCCAGAGACATGATCGGACTGTCTGCCTCATGTATGAAACACTGGCCTCCCAGGAACTCCTGTAGTGGCCCAGACATGTGAAAATGGCTTGGAAAGAGGTGGGATGTGGGGGATACGAGGGATGTGGCAATAACTCAGTGAATTATTAAGTTCCCACAGACAGATGCGTCAATTTTCAAGGATCAGGTGTTCCATTCAGGGGATGACTGCACTGAGCTCTGAGCCTCCTTAACCTGCTTTACCTATAGCCTTTTTTAAAACGTTGGCACTATTCAGTCTCATCACTGTACTGCGCTTGAAGGCCGCAAATGTCAACCGATTTTAAGCCTTCCAGTTTGACTTGAACGCCTCTCTCAAACTGGAAGTTTGGAAGTTCACTGGAAGCATCTGTATTCTCAGATAACAGAACTTTTTTTTTTTTTTACAAAGCCCATAAGCAAGTGTGTGTGAGTGAGATAGTATGGGTGTGGAAATTCTGTGCTGAATGCATTCATTTAATAAATGTTTTTCAATTCATGCTTTAAGAAAAATAACTGCAGGAGTCTTCAAAAGCCTGAAAAACCAAAACTGATTGTGTGCAGTGTATCTAACGCTATGGATTAGGTTACACACGGAACATCTATCGATTTTCCCTGAAAGTAAAACATCAGAAAACCTTTTATGTGACATATTTTTTCTTTTGTCCTTTGTAAGCCAGTAAGGACTCACAGAGGAAATCAAATACAAAAGAAGCAAGTCATTTTTCTTTTTCAGCAACTCATAAAGTGTCCACAGACTGCACAAAAGCCAGTGATTATGCCACGAACAGGAAAATGCCCTTTTCCTAAAGGCTAGAACAGATGTACGATAAGGTAATGGCTTTTCAGCGCCAGTTCCTGACAAGCTCACGACCTGCAGTGCTTTACATTTACACGTCTTATTCCTCCATGAGATGAAGTACCAGGAAACCACCAAACTGTACAGAGTGCTGGACTGAAATCTACCTTACGCCTGTCTTTGTACATTTACAGAGTGAAGGTTTGTGAACCTAATATTAAATGTTATTATTAATATTAATGTTGATACAAAAATCAAGGAATTGATATCTGAACTGTAATAGTAGTACTAGCTGTACTTCCACTGGTTCCTATACAGCACATTACCATTTCTACCGTCACAGTTTATCCACAGAGACTTGTATGGTGGACAATCTACAAAATTTAAGCTTGCTCATAAACACATTTTTGTTTTTATCAAATCCAGGTGGTGACTTTTTTTGGCCAGGCAGTGTAGTACATACAGTCTTTAGATAATTGGCTTTCCACAGAAATTCTGGGGCACTTCAAGTGTTTACTAAGAATGCTATAAGATGGTGTACATACTGTCGAGCCATGTGAGTCTGGGAATTATGTGTCTTTCTAGGCATTTTAAATAGGACTACCTTCATTTGTCCTTTTTTGGTCATATAATATCTGTACCTCCATCACAATCTCAGACGTACATGTGCGTCCATGACGACAGGTGACTTCCTACTGAGAATTTTTCCACAAAAATCACCTTTCTAAGAATATTTAATTAGTACTTAACACTTATACTTTTTCACTTGATTTACAGGAACATGCCCCTACAGTGTATTTAATGGAACTAGAGGTGTGTCAAAATTCTTTATTTCTTGGTCAGTAAGGTCAGACTTAATAAGTTCAGCACACTTCTAATGAGCAGATTTATCCAGAAGGGAATTACTGAATTATAGATAACAGGAACTGAATATATAAAGAACAGAAAATAAATATTAAGTATTCTATGAAGTATGCTGAATACGTAAAAGATATAAAACGAAAGAAACTCGACAAGCTTTGATTCTTTTACTAAAAAGTTTGACATGATACTAATTGAGTGACTCAGAATTTAATTACCTAGCGACATCATTCTTGTAGTGATTTCTCGGTGAAAAGATGAGAGGCAAAATTTCAGCACCAAACTTGTCTTGACAGTTCCAGTGCAGGTTTCATGCTGTAAAGATGATCCTCCACTGAGTGAACTTACCGATATAAAACACGATGGCGTTTTAATTCACTTATCTGACTGCTAAGACATATGCCTTTAACATTTATGACAGTTTAAACTTTTAGCTTTTGTAAAACGTACAGAAGTGGAATATTCTCTTCCCGTTCTTTAATGAAGAGGTTTAGCTAAGAGTTATGGAAGGAGTCTCCAGTGTCAATGGTTTCGTTATAGTAATTTTCCAACCCCATCTCATACAGGAGCCACCTGATGCATCCTGGTGTCCCACTTCTGACTGGAGTTTTTATCATACTGCTCCTGAGGATGTCCCCATATGGCCATTAAGGAGTCGTGCGATAAGTGAGGACTGTTCCACTTATAGACTGTTCCACATGACTTGCATTGCATTGAAACTTTGTGCCAAATGTAATCAAGATATCTTACTGTCCTCACTTATCACATCAATCCCTAAGAAGCCCACATGAGGAAAGTGCTACCTAAGCATGCATCTGTGAACAACCTCAACGTTATATCAACTCAACCATATTCCCTGTGTGACGGCAGTCTTACAGCCCGTGTGCTCAAACATTTCCCCCTTTGACTTTGTCGCTTTTATCCCAAGGTCACCACATCAGATAATTTTCATCCGCAAGACCAGGGACAGGTTTTACGCCAGATGCCTTTCCTGTCACAACCTTCCCATTTATTAAAACACGCTTGGGACTGGCACCACATTCAGTGGTTGGCTTGTACGTATGTGGTGTAGAGTAAAAATCTTGCCCAATGACCCATCGGTGGCAACCCTACAGTGGTTAGGTTCGAACCCCTGTCCCACCCATCATCAACGCAAAGCCACAACCACCTGAGCCACAACTTTCCCAGGCCCTTAAAATAAAGGGTTAACAAAATAGAAAATGGGGTTAAGGACACAGGGGAAACTGCAAAGCCCTTATACTCCTGTCACTGTCATTGAACTAAGAATTCAAGAATGCTCTGGCTGCAGAGATTTTGAATATGTAACTTGAAATATAGTCTGATTTCTATACAGTACAGTACAGACCAAAAGTTTGGACACCCCTTCTCATTCAAAGAGGTTGAATTTTTATTATGGCAAGAAAAAAGCAGCCAAGTAAAGAAAAACGAGTGGCATCATTACTTTAAGGTCAGTCAGTCAGAAAAATTGGGAAAACTTTGAAAGTGTCCCCAAGTGCAGTCACAAAAATCAGGTTCGCAGAAATCGGCGGTTAACAGCAGCTCAGATCAGAGAGCAGGTCAATGGCACACAGAGTTCTAGCAGCAGACACGTCTCTAGAACAACTGTTAAGAGGAGACTGTGTGAATCAGGCCTTCATGGTAGAATATCTGCTAGGAAACCACTGCTAAGGACAGGCAACAAGCAGAAGAGACGCGTTTGGGCTAAAGAACACAAGAAAGAACACAAGAAAGAAAACTCTTTGAATGAGAAGGTGTGTCCAAACTTTTGGTCTGTTCTGTATGTATATTTTTAACTATGAGTATTAAATATAACATTAAATGATTCAATCCTTCTATCCAATATACTGTAGAATATAATGTGAGTCTCATATTAACATTATTATAATATAAATAATACTGTACATCTGGCACTTTAAGTGTTTCCTAAAAATGCTATAAGGTTGTGCTACATTCCATATAAGGACCATATAAGTGCCATGTAAGTTCGGGATTTACTGTACGTGTCTTCCTAGACATGATAAATGGAAATATCTTGATTTATTTCTTTTTGGTCATATAATATCTGTACCCCATGAAGGTGCTTTAGAATCTCACCACGAGTTTCCATAATGACAGGTGACTTCCTATTGATGAATGTTCATATTGCTAAAAATACTGAACCAATAATGAGTATTTTATCATCTTCATTTGATTCACAAGAACATGTAACCACAGTGTATTTAATGGAACTAGAGGTGTGTCAACATTCTTCATTATTTCTTGGCCAGTAAGGTCAGACTTAATAAGTTCGGCACACTTCTAATGAGCAGATTTATCCAGGAGGGAATTACTGAATTATAGATAACAGAAACTGAATATATAAAGAACATAAAAATATTCTATGAAGTATGCGGAATATGAAGGAAAGGATGTAAAGTGAAAAAAGCTAGACAAGCTTTGATCATTTTAATATAAAGTAAAGATAACTGGGTGACCCCAAATTAAATGACTTGGCTATATACATTATTCTTGTAGTGATTTCTCAGTGAAAAAATGAGAAGCAATATTTCACGACCAAACTATTCTTGACAGATCCAGTGCATGAAACACCTGAGTTTCACATCTCCTGACGTGAAGATGATCCTCCACTGAGCGAACTGTCAATGGCTCTTACCTATACTACCAGTGAAAAGTTTGGAAACACCTTCTAACACCTTGGTCTTTCATGATTTTTATATTACTTTCGACATTTTAAAACAACATAGGATGGCATTTGGATGCATGGCATCCAAAATATGAAAAAATCTCAGCTGAGCAGTTGATATTGAGTTGAGATGTATATCTGCTACTTCTGCTCTGTAAATCCTTCATAACGGCTCTAATCTGAGGTGCTGGTTGTTAATTGGTGATTTCTGAGACTGGTAACTCTAAATGAACTTCTCCTCTGCAGCAGGGGTACGTTTTGCTGTCTTGCTGTCCCGGGATGGTCTTCATGGTACTTGATGTGTTGTACTTGACGATATTGTTCTTGCAAGAACTGTTCCAAAAAAAACGTGTCACCATGACCTTATGGCAGGAAACATGAGGCACTTGACGAAGAATTTAGTTGAGTGTTACTTACCTTGGGACATAAAATTAGGGGCCATGGGATGAAATTTTGGCTATGCTTGACAGGGCGGGTAATTAAGAAGTTTAGACAACGATTGGAACACGTCTGATCTTGGGTATTTAGACAATTCAACACAGTGATTAATTTTGATGTTCCCAGAACAGCTTGGATGTCTTTTATTTGACCCTGGATTTGATGAGTGATGCAATGCTGGGAGATTCCCTTTTCCACTGATCTGATTTGGTTTACATCAAATCATGACACATTCATTTGGGCTGGTCGGTGCCACTGCAAGAAGCTCTCACTCGAAGCCAAGGTGCAGATCACTCGTTGGTATCTGGGATTCTGCCAATCAAGGTGAGTGTGTGGCAGTGCTTTGGGGGATTACACAATGAACCGGGTGTGGGTGTGTGTCACATCTTTCCTGGAAAGTCATGCACAAGACTCACAGCCCAATT
The DNA here is from genome assembly GCA_011419295.1 of Clarias macrocephalus. NCBI lineage: Eukaryota > Metazoa > Chordata > Actinopteri > Siluriformes > Clariidae > Clarias > Clarias macrocephalus. Next base: position 65,582 of record JAAGKR010001407.1, read on the forward strand.
TCAGTCTTTCAGTGTTGAGCTAACTACAGTCCTGTTTGAATATGCTTAACTCTCCTGACACAATAATATAATTTTTTTTTTTTTCATTTTAAACCAAAAAAATCCCAGAGAACTAGATCATGTGTGTTAATTAGGACAGCTTTTTCTCCTCTATTTAAATCTCGCTTTTCGTTGCTCTCATTTGTTGAACCACTCAAACTCAATTTCTGGTTAATCATTCATCCACACTCGTATCATCCAGCTTGTCAATCCCCTTGTCTGAAGAGTCTCTTTCCATTAAGCACCTGCCTGTTTGATGCTGGGAATGAAATGGAAAAGAAAAAAAAAAATACAAAAAAGACATGGCACAAGTGGCTTAAATTGGATCAAACCCAGCTGTGCCTACTGGCACATCTCTCCAAAGCGAGAAAACTGCAAATCAACAACTGCAACGAATTCAATTTATTCAGACTTCACTAACAAGGCAACTCAAAACCATCTCAGGACCGAAAGGAAACCACATCGTCTTCTCTTGTATAGCGGTCCATACCTCATGAGAGGAAGCAACTCTGAGTTCATGCACTGCTCTCACTCTTTCTTTTGTTATTCTTTTTCTGAGATTGACCGTATGTTTACATCTGGCCTTAATAACCCTAAAAGCTATTGAACTAATAGTCATAACCACACTAACTCACCACACCACAAAAACACACGATTGAAAAGTGAATCTTGCTCTTCTTTAAGACAGGCACAGAAATTTCCACTACACCAAAAGAGCATTCCCACTTTCACTCACTCATTAGCGATACCGCTTTATCTTGCGTACAGGGTCATGGGGGCCAAGCACATGGAGGAAATGCAAACTGCACGCACACAGACCCAATGCGGGAATGAAACCCGGACCCTGGAGGTGCATGGCAACAGTGCTAACCACTAAAAACGGTATTCCATTTAAATATTATTTATGGATAAAAGTAACTTAAAGTAACAAGATGTACACATCAGCCATAACAATAAAACCATTAACATTAAAACCAACTTGGTGCCTTTGTGCCACCAAAACCTCTCTGAGCCTTTGAAGCATGATTGAATGATTGGAAATTGGATTTTCTGGTGGATCGACCCAGAAGGACTGGCCTTTGATCTCCAGAGGCATAAATTAACCTTGGGTGCACATGATCCTGTCACCAGTGTACTGGTATATAATTGATAATCATCATTATTTATTGAATTCACCTAGCGGCGGTGTTAACGTTACAGCTGATTGATGAATATGTGATCAGATTAACCTTTATGCCATGTGTCATTCAGTCAACTCTCATCATTCACTGAGAGGATATTTGATCCTTGATTAAGCTTCATGCTTTCTGCCTCATTTATTTAGTTCATCCTGGAAAACAATAGAATGTACCAGATCATAAATGCACCTGAAATTATGGGAAGCCATTAGGGTCAAACTTGGGGTTATTTATTTATTTATTTATTTATATATATTTTTTGGTCAAATTTGTGTTTAAAACACACACACACAGCCGGGTAACCATGCTGCAATTATGGGATGCCATTAGGGTCAAACTTGGTCTTTTTAGGGGGGGGGGGGGGCAAATTTGTGTTTAAAACACACAAAGCCAGGTAACCACGCTGCAATTATGGGATGCCATTAGGGTCAAACTTGGTCTTTTTTGGGGGGAAAGGGGGTCAAATTTGTGTTTAAAAAATAGTAATGTGTTAAAATTTCTATATTATTCACATGTAATAACACGTTAAAATTGACAGCGGAATATAAATGCAGCAATATACTGGACCAGATTTTTTGATCTCATTTATAAGCATCCTCATATTATTCTTTATTTTTATTTAATTGCAATACCTTTTAAGTTTCATCATATTACATCTGACGGAAAAGAGAAATGTGCAATCTTACTTACAAGAAGTACTTTTTAAACTTTAGTTGCCAACTCTGTGAACAACAAGTATACAAGTCTCTGAGTAGTTCCACACTAATTGTTCTATTGGTAGTAACTGTTCAACTCTGAATTTGATATTTGTTGCCTGAAGGTGTAAATATTATACCTGTTCCACAGGTGGCGCTGCATTGCGTCCATGCTCCACGCTTCCACTGGAAATCAGAGACAGAGTTTCCACTGCTGGACTCAGTCAGCACGTCTCTACTGATGGTGTACTGGTACCTCACGCCCGGGTTAGTCTCCTGAAAGAGCAGCTGGAGAACAGAGACGGTGGATTATGCTGCGATTCAAGCCAAAACACATTCAAGGACATACAAACACAGGCCTGAGTTCTGTACAAAACGAGGACAATGTAAACATCAGGCCTTCTTGTTCCTCCACATGGTGAAAAGGAGAAGGTCTGGGACACAACCCTGCTCCAGGCTGAAGTTAATATAGTGAGTGACAAATATATTCATAATCCAAAGAGCTGCTCTGGTGCATGTCATTTCTGTCATACGGCAGGAAGGATGGATCTTAATCAGAGATTAAAAATGTCACGTGAGAGGTTCAAAACAAAACTCTCCAACAAGCTGTGATGAATTAATGACCATTCATTTGCCTGAAAGCACAAGACGGAAGCTAATCTGAAGCACTCAGGATCCCTTAGCAAATAGCAAAGAAGCAGGGATAAGTACTGCGGTGTCTGTGCTCATATGTCAGATAAAAACGCACTTCGACACACACACACACACACACACCCATGTACACAGGCTTCTTGCCAAGCTTTTGCAGATACCCCCCTCTATGTGAAGAAGCCCTTTAAGTCGAGGTCCCTGCTCGTCTCCCCCCGTCTTGCCTGCAGCACTAATGAATCCTGTCTGCACTTTCATGTGGTTGGAACACAGCACTCTGGCTCAAATTAAAAGGCCTCTTCTGACACGTACCTCTTGCCTATAACTCATACTTGTTTAGCGTTCTCATCTGAAGATGAAGAGGAATTCCACTTGCATTTCATTATTCATATTGGCTTTTTTTTTTCTTTCTCTCTTTAGATTCTCAGAATATCATGCATGGTGAAAAAGAATTATAGCCTAAGTGAGAATGACAAGACAAAAATTCCCGGAGCCTATAAACAGATCTAAAGTAGTGGGATTTAAGTCTTTGATGAGAGATGAAAATATTATGAATCATTTATTCCGTGCAAAGGTAAAATTGCACAGTGGAAGGGCAAGGGAGACGGATGATACAGAGATGAATCACAAATTGTGTTTGCGGTGCAGACTTTTCTCCATACACATACAGAATACGAAATACAAATGGCTGTTTAATATGCAGTCGTTTCTTTATAAATAAATAAATAAATAAATAACAATAAAAAGTTTTTATAGTTGATGTTGTTGAAAGAACAAATCCATATGAAATATGAGCAATGTAATCCAAAAAAAGTATATATATATATATATATATATATATATATATATATTTTTTAGAGAACAACGACTGCGAATGAAATGAAACAGCAAATTGTGTTCTATTATGTAAAAACAAGCTGTATATGAAAAAAAGAATCCTACACCTTCACCAAGTTCAGAAAAAGACTGACCTTGGTAATAAACAGCTTTTTCCCAAATACCAGCTTCTATAATACTTCATCAAAATGTGATTCCTTAACATTTCACAAGATTCTATTAAAGGTCACATTACAATGAATATGTCATTGAAACTTTTAAGTTTTGTATATAATTAAGATTTTAAAATGGGTGGTATAGTGGTGAGCACTGTCACCTCGCACCTCCAGAGTCCGTCTTGGATATTTGTGCATGGAGTTTGCATGGTCTTGTGCTTGGTGGGTTTCTTTCGGGTACTCCGGGTTCCTCCCACAGTCTAAAACTGTGCAGATTAGGCTAACTAGCATTCCCAAATTGCCCGGGGTGTGTGAAGGAGCGCGTGAGAGTGTGTATGTGTGTGCGCCCTGTCCAGGGTGTACCCTGTCTCCTGGGATAGGCTCCAGGTCCCTGTGACCCTGTATACAGGATAAAGCGGCACAGACGATGAATGACTCAGTGGGTATTTTAAAACGGCAGAACTTCTTTCTTAAAGATCGTTTACATAGTAATCAGAGTTTAGATAGAAGTATAAAGTATTTACTCAGTGGTTGTCAACTGCTCTACATCTCTTTCCTTTATTCATAAATACCTGAATCCACACAGGTTCCATGGTTGGTCCAGGTGACGTCAGGTTCTCTAGCTGTCCCGTTCTCTCGTATGTGAAAACCGTCCCTGCTGCCTTGTACTCGCCGGTCCACTGGATCGTCCAGTCGCCGTTCAGAAAATACTTTTCTGGGTTGTTGCTGCGTAAAGCCAGAAAGTTCCCGGCTTCGGCCACCTCCTCGATACGAATGTCCCGTGCACCTTCTGGAATGAGGCCGATGTCTACGTAGCCTGAGACAAAAGAAATAGATTAATAAATAAAAATTATTAGACATTTTACACATTGTGTAAGATAAGCGACAGTAACAGTAAACTACGAGGTTATGGCCCAATCCATTCAAAAGGTCCTCATTGAGATTTGAAAGATCGCAAATCCATGTCATACCCAGGCCTTCGCTCTCCTCAAAGGTCTTCTTAACGGTTTCACAAGTGGATCCGTTGCCATGGCAAACTCCACAGTGATCCTCAACTGCATTAGAGTCGATCTCATAATCACAACCAATGCTCTACAAAACACAGTTCAATCATGATGATACATCAATACCAGAAGATAATGAACGTCTGAACTCAAAAATACAAAGGTTAACTCCTTTGGAATGGCTACTTTGAATAGTATATATTGCATTGTCCTGTCTTTAAATAAAAAAGCACGTTAAAATTTAACTGCATTTGATGAACCCAGAATCCATGCTAAGGTAGCTAGCTAGCTGAACTACTGCTAGGCCTAGCTTAATCTATCCATCCATCCACTGTTTATCTGTAGCCAATGTGAGCTAGGTTACTAGTCGTTAGCAAGCTAACTACAGTATAATTAAGAAAGAAAGATTATTTGTAGGCCTCCTACAGATCATCTGGAGATCGCTAGTTCGAATCCCGGGTGGTGCTGTAACCTCTCACAGAGAGAGCCGATTGGCCGAGCTCTCTCAGAGGGGAGGGATGAGAGGTACATAGTGCTCCCACATTAATCACGGCTCTACAGCCAATCAGGGGCGTCTGTGAGCTCGCGGAAGGAGCGGATAGCGCTGTCCTGTGTGTTACGCCGCCCCCAACGGTGCACAGTTCGAAAAGATGTGGTTCGGAGGAAACATGTGATAGTCTTCGGCCCTCAAAGACTAGGGAGGAATTGGTGACGGGGAGGAATTGGACGCGACTAAATTAGGGAGAAAATCGGGGAAAAATCAAAAAAAAAAAAGGTTATTTGTCACATGTTCCTCATATTTACATTGACCTTTCAAGGGTACCGGGCGGTGCTGGGGCTTAAACCCCTGACCTTCTGATCAGAAACCCAGTAACCCACAGCCTTTTGAGTGACATTTGAGTCACCACTTCCCCTAATTTTTTTTTTTTGAGCTAATATTATTGATGAGCAAAATCTTAGTTGGAAGGTTTGGAAAACTATAGATTCGTGTGTCGCCTCATACGGTATGTAGTATATCCATCCATCTAGGAACCTTTGTAGTCCACCAAGCATGGAGAAGAACATACAAACTCCATGCCCAAAGACCCCAATGTGGGAATCAAACCTGGACTCTGGAGGTGCAAAGCCACAAGAATGTACTTGATTGTACTCAAACATGCTTTGGTACGGGTGTTACATTCTCGAGGATAAGCTTCATAAAGTGAAGTAACACTAGCTCAGTATCATTGTGATGAGAAAGCAAATAGCTAGGAGCTGGTGTTTGGTTTGAAAGAGATGATGTTACTTATTTTTATTAAATTTTAGGTAGAATTTGCCATCTATACCGTGGTGTTGTAATGTTTATTTAAAGTATAAAAGCCAAATCTTTACCAAAAGTGTCCTGTTGTAGCTCAAATGAGGAAACTCATTTGGAAAAATGGTTGATGTAATCGGAAAGCTTGATCTTCATCTAGCATGCAGAATATAAGACTTTGCATCGGACAGTCCGCTGTGGCGACCCCTTGATGGGAGCAGCCGAAACACCAGAAACATCTAATCGTTTTCTTTATTATTGAAGCATAATACTGTATAAACATACAACTGTATATGATATCAGTTTGGATTAACGGCGATTATGACGTACGTAAAGATATCGCTAATTGTCATTTGTTGACTTTTAGGCTCCTGGTTAATCTAAGGGCAATGAAGATGAAGTAATGCCGAAAATACATGGCCTTTATATAGCCTTTATCAATAGTGTCATTTATTTTAAAGCTGACTTTATATTGTCAAAATCTTCATGCTACCTGCACATGACAGACTGAACTGGAAAGCCAACATCTGACAGCTAGTTTCAGAAGAGCGGCTTCAATGCACATGCAATTCAAATCGTCCTCAGTCACATTTCTCAGCAGTTTTCACATGTCTGTGCTCTCAAAAAAGCATTACTTGATGGTAAAAATATGAGCGTCTGTATAAGGAAATGGAATTCGAATCAGACTAAAGCTTTCATACAACATTGCACCGGCAAAAAATATTATTTCCCTGCAGATCCCTGTAACTTAAAAATAAAACTCATGCATGAAAAATTTATATATATATATATATATATCACAATTAACTAAACAAATAGATGATCTCAGCGTTGTGCTCAAACTATAGCACTTGCCCAAGACAAACATACTTAAATTGTGAAAGATGTGTGCTTGCTTTAAACCAAACTATAGAATTCTGCGGACAGATTTCTGACCGGGGGGGAAAGCCTTGAATTTATCGACTGAGTCTGGGAAGCATGAGTGCACTGCATGATGGAAGGGATTCAAGTCTAAATAAATACTGCACAACTTATGCACATGAATAAGTTTTTGGCAGAAGCCATGTAAGGATAAGACAAAAGTTGGGGAAAATTGTGTGGCAACTAAAAAAAAGTGTGGAAATATCTGCCTGCTAACATGCTGAAACTCTGTTACACAATGGCTGTTTCTTCTTCTGCATGCAGCCCTTTGTTGCACAATGAAGGTTTCCAAAGGAATCACATTCCGGCTGGAGAATATTCCACTATCACCAGTGGGACATCAAATGTTCGACTGACCTTACAGATTCCATTAATGCACATGTCCCGACTCTGGCCACCATCGTAGCACCGGGTTCCATCAATTACTGCGTCCACCATCTTATCTGAGAAATACTCGTTCACTGGCCGGCAGTGCAGTTCACATGGATTTACTGGAGGGGGGAAAAAAGGGAAACATGAAGTAGCTTTAAATCAAAAATTGTTTCACCTTTAATAATTCATAATGTACAGCATCATGTTTTCAGCAACTTCATCATCATTTTATATGGGATTGAGTTATTTTGCAGGATGTCCACTATGAGAGGTGTGTGCAGAATCCCAAGCAATGATCCCGACGTGATCGAATCGAGTCTTAAAGGTCGGAACAGAGTTTAGGGTTTCTGTAGAATCAGAATTTGTCTTCAGTTCAATTCCTTGTCTGAGACGCTGTTGAGCCAAGAGAAGCTTTAGGCCTTGTTTAGACTGCCAGCCCAAATAAACATTTTGCCACATTCAGATTGGTACCAGTTTGCAATCAGACAACTTTCATATACAGTGGAACCTTGGATTACGAGCATAATTCGTTCCGGAAGTGGGCTCCACTCTTAAACCAAATCATCATTTCCCATAAGAAATAATGAAAACTCAAATTATTCGTTCCACAGCCCCCAAAAATAAATACATAAAAATAATTAATACAATCTATAAAATGAAAATAAAACAAATGAATCTGCACTTTACCTTTAAAAAAAGTACAAATAAATCCTGACAGGTAAGTGTTTCTATTGGTGCGCACAGGCGCCATGTGTGTGTGGAATTAGCCCCTTCCCTCGCCTCGTTTTACACAGTAACACTCCTCCTCCCTCCCCCCACACACACAACAGAAACACCGTTTTAACAGGAAAAAAAGAAATCTCTCTGAGACTGACATGAGCGTATACTAACAGACACACTTTTTAAGTTTCACAACAAGCGCATAAACACAGCGGAAACACCGGTTTAACGGGAAAAAAGCGAGACTGGCACGAGCGCATACTAAAAGAATCACTTAAGTTTCACAACAAACGGACACACACACAAACACGGAAACACCGTTTTAACAGGAAAAAAAGAAATCTCTCTGACCTGGCGTGAGCGCATACTAAGAATCACTGCTGTAAAGTAAAAAAAAAACAAAAAAAACAGCACCTTACCTTTGAAAAGAATCGCGACAGAGCAGAGTTTCTGTGTCTTTGTGAAGCCGGGAGGGGTGAAAAGGCGAGAGAGCGTCTGTGCGTGTGTGTGTTTCAGTGTCAAATTGCGCGCACACGAGCAGAGTTTCTGTGTTTGAAGCCGTGGGGGGAAGGAGGGAGGGGGAGGGGGGGTAAGGTGAGAGAGTGACGCTCGGTGTCAAAATAAGAGTCGCATGTGTGAAGCATGATACTCGGCGCTCGTAAACTAATACTTGCTCGGTTTCCGAATAAAAAATTTTTTAAATCTTTGCTCGGTTTACGGAACACTCGTAAACCACGTTACTCGCAATCCGAGGTTCCACTGTAGTCTGAAATGTAAAAAAAACACACCGAGTCTGTTTTTTGCAAGTCTGATTTGAACTACATCCAGAGGTTTTAAATCAGATTCCTAAATATTTCATTACTTTACTCGACCTGGGGGCAGAAGGTCAATACAGTATACGCACCACAACTAGACAGTGATATGACTGTGACCTGAAGGTTGAGATGTCATACATCCATTCTTAACTGTCTTGTTGTTGCCTGTATGTTGTTATAAGTCTCCAGCATTTGACATCACACATGTGCTACAGTGTTACGTGCTAACGACGTCTCCGGTGATGTTACCATAGCAACCAATGCAAATAAGTGGACAACGTGTCAGATTTGGACCGCCAGTCTAAACAGAGCCAAATCTAATCTTGATCCGTTTCAAAGAACAGTGTGAACAGTCAGTCGTAAAGATCCGATTTGGGGAACAAATCAGATTTGCCTGCAGTCTGAGCAAGGTCACATGTCCTTAACTCAAATTTGTGTTATTGAAATGATTAAGAGTAATATAATTTGGTTGATTAGCTGCACCTCTACTGCACTAATCTACTGTACCACACACTTCTTACTTTTGTTGATTTAATACTGTATATAGCGTGATTCACTCGAAAAAGGCCCCGAATATTCTGTAATAACTCTCGCCATAATGAAGGAAATCCGAAGGAAACAACGTACAATGTTCTCTTCAGTATGGAGCTTCGAAAAAGGATGCCCCTGAGTCAGACCAATAAAGTTGGTCGCTGTAGCCTTCGTGCCGATATGGGGAAGAGAAGATCACTAGTTCACAGACACTAGTTCCTGTATGTTCAGGAACATGGAGCGTCGTATCGAAATCTGTCTGGCAGATAACGGAGATCACTTGCAGCATTCCATGTTATGCAATCGATTACACATACGTCAAAGTATGTAGTGTATATGTAGTGTATTTTTGTGTATGTAGTGTAGTTTCTTGCTTCAGATTGCTTCAGCGAGAATTACTGCAGAATATTCGGGGCCTCTTTCGAGTGAATCACCCTGTATAGTAGATCTACAGTAGCTCCTTAGATACATAATAAAACACTACAGTACGTAATTTATATAATATCTTATATTTGTCTGCATGTAACCTGAGCCACTTGAGTCATAAGATGACAATTCAGTAAGACGTCGAAAAATTAAGAAATGAAATGAGCAGATGCTTTGAGTTTTTATATGAGATCGGCAGCTTAATGTTTGTGTTGTCAGCATAAAATGGTATATCATCCAACCAAACATTCCCATAATGCAATACTGTTTCTAATGCTGTTCATTTGCTAGCCGTACACGAATCAATATAATTCTCACTTCGGTTATTGACGTGTATCCATTGGTAGAATTTGCCCTTATAAGGGACGTTGTTAAACTTGCTGCACTGGATGGCTCTGAAGCTGAGTTGGCCTTGAGCGCAAGGCTTGTGGTTACAGATCTTGTATCTGCGGCGCTCCCCGAGGCAGTATTTCCCTCCGTTCTTCGGGCTGAAGGACAAAGAAAGAAAAGAGCTCTCAGTGTATTGCGGTTGCGTCTGTATTTGCGACGGCAGTCGTGATGTTACGACATGAAGCGCTACTGAAAATAGGAGCTGTTTCCAGCATTTTTGTAAAACTTGAATAAGAACTTGAATGCCCTATAATTTTTTTTTGTCTTGAACATAGTTGTCATGATTTCCTTATCACTACTGAAAATCACAGGTACTGTTCATGAGCTATACTTTAAACATAAAGGAAACAAAGTATAAGCTTTCTACCCATTTAAATCCTCAAGGATCTTATGATTTCTGGTAAAAGTCTTATAGATATACTGTAAGAGAAATGGGCCAAAAGTGATGCAAATACTCCTATCCATCATAATTACCATGCACTGAAAAATACAGTAACACATGCACACACAATCTTATCAGTGAAGAAATGACTGGTTATGGAAAAAATGCAAACCATTTAAGCCTGCTGTCTCCAATATATCTTATATAAAAACAACTCTCTTGGCTGTCTACTGATGAAAATGCACATATTAAGTCAAATAAGTAAAAAGCTATGAAAACATGTAGTGTAGCGTTAATATATGAATATTAATGTCTTTTTACAACAGGTGAAAACTATGAAAATAATATCATGTAATTATTTTCTACATTCTAGAATAACACTAGTGATTTAAAAACTATGAAATAACACATATACTGTAGTAGTAGGTGATTACGAAACAACGCCAACAACACAATGGCCCATTGTTATTTTAAAATCTGAATCTCAGCAGTCCTGGAACCGTTCTTGCAAGGACCGTATTATCAGGTGCATTTGCAAAACACATCGAGCACCATGATGAAACTGACTCTCATGAAGACCTTCCCAGGACAGCAAGACCAAAACTCCCCTCTGCTGCAGAGGAGAAGTCCATTCAGAAATCACCAATTAACAAGCTTAAAGGCGCTATGAAGACTTTACAGATCATAAGTAGCAGACACATCTCAGTATCAACTGTTCAAAGGAGATTATTGTATATTTCGGACGCCTTTAGTATTGTTCTACAGTGTGGAAAGAAATAAAATCATGGAATTGGGAGGCGTACCCAAATGTTTGACTGGTAGTGATATACGAGCGGTTTGACAGCAAAACGCTATAAACTCCATTCTAGCAGACTGTTATCCTCTGACACACAAGTCTATAACAAAACATGTAACACACTTTAATATGAACTCGTTGAAAACGTGAAAAGGTTTAAAATTCCATATTTTCACCAAAGCACAACACACAACGGCCAGGTTTTCTAACAAAAGTTGACGCATCTGGCCCAACCAATACATCGCATTGCATAGGAATTATCACAAGGACACTTCCTGTGCAACACAGCGACTGCAGGGAGTGGTTTAAATGTGTTCAAAAGTATTTTGGAGAATGTTGAAGCCAAGAAAAGAGTCTTTACACTCTGTTACTACCATTGCAGTCACTCAAGCAGTAATAAATGACATACCAAGCATGATATCAGAGATGTATTCTGTGAAATAGAACATTTTGAGAATCGGATGTTCTTTGAACACTACATTATATACTGTAGTGGAAGAACTGTGGTAAAGCAGAAAAAAATGATGTTACAAAACTTCAAATATGCAGCAGAGATTTGGAGACGTGAGATGCACACGCTGTGTGTGGACAGCTGTTGGTTAAACTGCGATAGGTGGATTTATATCTTTTTGAAAAAAAAAAAAAAGCACACAAAATTTCACAATTACATCCAAACCACTCTTACTCACTAACTCATTTCTATACCGCTAAATCCTGTATACAGGGTCCTGGGCAGCCTGGAGACTATCCCAGGAAAGTTATAGCATGAGGTGGGGTAGACCCTGGACAGGGTGCCAATCCATCACGGGGCATGCACACAAACACTATGGCCAATTTGGGAATGGCAATTATCCTAATCTGCATGTCTTTGGATTGTGGGAGGAAACCCGGAGTACCCGGAGGAAACCCGCCAAGCGCAGGGAGAACATGCACAATCCTCCATGCCCAGTTAGCTTTTGACTGTTGAAAATATTTAGTTTACACTCAGGGTTTAACTACCTGAAATCACTTCTGACGTATACATAAAGATGACTCACGTACATGGGATTGACGCAGTCTCTGTGCGAGTCCTGCACTCCTGCTCCACACGTCCTGGTGCAGGACGACCACTCGCTCCACGGCCCCCATCCGCCGTTCACTTTCTCTGGCTGAGAAGCAGCTGATACACACTCGCCATTCAAACACCACTGAGAAAGAAATAAAACACCGCCACACACAGTCAGCCAAGATCGCAACACGAAGCATGAAGGAGGAAGCACAACAAAACCTGATCCCAGCTGTTGAGCATTGCAGTCTGTTTACATCATGAGAGAGAAAAAGCAAGTGAAGCAGACAACATAAGCAGGGCTCATGCTGAGAAAAGAAAACACACACAGGCGCTTACTTTGCCATCACCACACTCAGTGCCATCCACCGCTCCATCCAGTTTTGAGTGACAGGTTGAAGCCACGGTGCACCACAGGGTGCTGCAGACGTTCTACACCAAATGGAGAAAAATATTGAGTAATATTGAGTAATGCAGCTGAATGTGTGATCCTGATGGAATATATACATTCAATATTGTATCTGCTGTTGAAACAAATCATATACAGCAGGTTTAAAACCTACTGAGACTTTTGTAGTGTCAGAATTTATTATTATTTTTCCCTGAAAGTAGTAGCAATCCTTTAGACATAGATATATAGCTATTAATCTTTAATGGTCCTAAATTGTACTGCATCCTCAACGAAAGTCTCAAAGCCCCTCCAAAGTGTGTGTGTTAATTCTCCAGCTGAAATACCCCTTAGATAATACATTTTTTCATACCTCAAATTCCCTTCATTTCACTCCTTTTCCAAATGTGCCATTTCAGTGTCTATGTAAATAAACGAGTGCTTAGCCACGCCCCTTCAGAGAAAAGCTGAGCTGAGCAATAAGCCAGCGAAAGGAATTTTCTTATATGAGGTCACAATAGGGGGGAAATCTAATTTGCTTGCTTAAGCCTTCAGAGTAACTAATGGAAAAGGGACAAAAAAAGGCTTTAAAGAGATAACAATAGTTTGATTTTATTCTCATGTAAAAATAAATCTTTTAAATAAAATATTAACAACAATTAGCAGGGCACCGGTAGCTTAGTGGTAGGTGTTTCGTCTACTATGCAGAAGCTCCAGGTTCAATTCCTAGCCACTGGATGCAATGGCAGTCCCAAGCCTGAATGAAATGGGAGGATTACATCAGGAAGGGTATTCAGTGTAAAACCTGTGCCACACTGGTATGTGCAGACTGGATAGTCCACTGTAGTGACCCCTTGCCGGGAGCAACCAAAAGACCAACAACAACATTCACAACCGTTATGCATGAAAGCATTTTTATGATTCCAGATTCCAGTGCAATATATGTTGAAGCATGCACTTGCATTTGCCTTCCCATGCGAATCTGCATAGTTTGATTTGTTGCCCCACATCTCCAGAGTTTGGGGTTCGAATCTTGCCTCTGGTCTATGTGTGTATATTCACATCATGCCTGGTGGGTTTAAAAAATCTGTACATTTATTTCACACCAGACAGCGAACATCACCCAACGCAAATGGAACTGCAGTACTTTCTACAGGGTTGACATCAAAGATGCTGCACGATTTATTTACTACAAGTCCACGACCCTGCAGCAAGCTTACCTCTCTGACAGTTTTCAGAATGAGCTGGGAAGAGATTAAAGCATGCTGTTTGTGACATTTTCACAAATGATAAATGATTACAAGACTCCTGTTATACGCTGAAAGCACAATCAGTCAGGGCCGCCTTACTGTCACGAACAATCCGTTACATGTTGTGAAGCGCGCACTGATAATGCTGTGTGACATCTCGGGACATCATAGTTGTAAACACTGATTGCGATCTGATGCCCTTTTTTGTTAGCAGTTCCTCACTCGGTCCTAATAAACACCCGGGGTTTTCCTTTGTGCGTTGCTGCTTTGAGCTGTTTGGTGTTTGTGCAGTTGCTCGCTTTCATGTTAAAAACAGGAAAGGTTTATGGTTTATTAGGCGCAACTTTATGGCATTTATTGTTGTTGGGTTTTTTTTTTTCTTTTTTACTACTGGAATTTTAAGACAATCTAGTCTTGGCTTATGCCGTGATGGTTACAAAGGAAACGATGTCATTCTGAGAACCTTATGGTATTTGGATAAATGTGATATAAAGACTTCCTGTCAGGCAAAAGAGATGTGTGTGGTCCAGACTCAGTCCTCCTCCTGCCAAATCTGCTGCCTTGCATATCACCGTTCTATCTACCCTTTCAATTTTGACGGCATGAGACAGCTCTGTGGTGCATCCAGCTCCTAATGAGACCGAAATGTATTCAATTATCAGCAGGATGTCTTAAATCATCTCAATCTCCCACAGGCTCCTGTCAGTCATGGAGGCCATTAAGGAGTAATGGGTTCGCTGCCAAAGCCGTGCTGCGAGTTTATTCAGTCTCAGTTACGAGTAAACACTGAATTAGTGGAACACCATGGGTGATAAATGGCTGAGTGTGGCTCTCCAGTGAGCTAAGAAAAGCTTCCTGATCCCAGCCAAACAAATTGTCTCATCAGGCTTTAACTGACAGCATGTGTTGCTAATTCTATTGTAGTGTATTTAAAATAAAAGGCATGAATTATAGGACAGAAATATATCGTGTTGGTTTTAGCTCAACAAATACAAATCTTACTCTACAGCAATTTCCATAACCATGTCATAATGGTCCAACAGACTTGCTTTGACCGTATCATTTGAGAGAGAGTTTGCTCATTTGGGTGCCACTTTCATCCAGTGACTTACTGCTCAAGCATACAAACTGTGGCAGCTTGGCCCTACTCTCTGGGGGCAGTGATGGAACTACAGGAAGGGAGGTTGCTCTTTCTTCTGAATGCATTCTGCGACCCTGTGTTTACACTCTACTTATTACCCACAGCAGGATTGCCTCATGTGTCTCAGCGGAAGCCCAAGACGTTAGCACTTACAGTAAGCCCGAAAGCTAGGGTTAGTGGCTGTCATGTGATAGAGGAGAGCCAGCACAGTCGATAAACCTTGTAATCAAAAGGTTGTGATTGCAAATCCTGGCACTACCAAACTGCCACAGTTGAGTCCTTGAGCAAGACCCTGACCTTGAACTGCGCACATGCTTTGAATAAAGAGATAAATCTGCTGAGCACCACATTGAATAATGGTTAGACATGGTTACTTGTGATTCCCAGCCACTTGACTCGCAGTCACCCTCATAAACAGTTGAACTAGACTACAGTGGAACCTTGGATTGCGAGAATTAGTTCAGGAAGTGTGCTTGTATATCAAAACACTCATATATCAAAGCAAATTTACCCCATAAGAAATAATGGAAACTCGGACGATTCGTTCCACAACCCAAAAATATTCATATAAAATAATTAATACAAAATATAAAGTAAAAAAAATTTTTTACCTGCACTTCACCTTTGAAGAGTGCAGTAACGCAGAGTCGACAGTTCTGTAACTTATGTCTTTATCAACAACAGAAAGGTATGAAAACTAATGACACACATGCTTTCTGCTTCCCGTGTTCAGCTGCTTGTTCTCCGCTCTTTTTGAACATGCCAATCCTTACCATAGTGTATAGGTGGGTTTATCGTTCACCTACCCACTAGATGACACAATCACTGCAAAAGAATCACACTGCACAATCCCTCGTAAATAAAGACTCACTCGTTTATCGAGACAAAATTTATTTCAAATTTTTTCTTGTCTTGGGAACGCTCTTAAACCGGGTCGCAATCAAAAGTTCCACTGTATATGCAATCCACTATATAAAAGCACCAACATGAACATACATTTTTACAAAATTCCTACACCCAACTGTTATTTGTATTAAGCAAACATCTTGTACTGTATAGTGTGTAAAAGCACCAATATGCTTCTTACGAATGTCTTACATTCTATTGCACAATACTGCTACTTGCACAGCTTATAACAGCACATGATGCACACTTATGTTACCTGCACTACCTGGAACACTCACAGTGTATGTACACTCTAGGTATCTGTTACATACTCCGTAATCCGTATAGTTATTGAATATTGAGTACTTGAGTATATAGTTTGTTGCGAGTAAAACCTAATTTAATTCTGATTCTGATCTGGAACACTGACCTCCATGGTGTCCTATTTTCCCTGACATACTGTATCACTTCACCCTGACAAAGCTGTGGGCAGCCCAAGAACTACTCTTGTTCATATGGAAGAACGAGTAATTCATCCAGGTGCACATTTTCCATGCAAACAGATTTAAAAACATCTGTTATTCCCAAACCATTACACATAACCACAGTGGAAGAACCGTCCTCTCCACTCCCCCAGTCCTTTCCCACCATGACAATCATATATAAGTGCCTATATTTTAGTACTGCTGCTTCTGTAATTAGATTTACCTTTATTTGTTCACAGTGTCTACATAAAAATGTGTTCATGCTTAATGTGCTTTCTACCATTAAACCAGTGACAGATCTTAAGTTACGGAGTAGATTTCTGAGCCCAAGGATGAAAAAAAGGTATGCAGGATAGAGTTAATGAGGAATTAATCTGACTAAAGACTAACATACAGTGGTGGCCGAAAGTACTAACGCCACATATGCCATCTACCCCCAGTGGAGATGTTGAGCCTTAATGTCCGGCTCAATGCTTTCTGAAAAAAATCAAACAGCATTGCAGAAACACATCATACCCTCTGTCATGCACAGCTGATGATTTGGGTTTGTTTTTGCACTTGGTCGAAACTGAGTCATGTCCAATTGAGATGCTGTGGAGGAACCTTAAGAGAGCTGTGCATAAGCAAATGCCTCCATGAATTGAAGCAATGTGGTAAAGAAGAATGGACCTATTGGACCTATAAAAGCTATTGAATCAAAGGAGGGGGGGGAGTACATAGTATTGCCTACAAGTTTTTTTTCTTTCATTTATATGATATAAGATATATGTTGTTGTTCGTCTGGGGTTGTATTTGCCTAATACTATGATCAACTATGATCAGATTATTTTTATTATGCTTGTAAAAAATATATATAATAAAAAGAGGGGATACTTACTTTTGATCATGGCTGTGGCTATGAACAACAGCTAGAAAATGATAATAACCAAAAAAACAAATCAAGCTACATAGCTACAAGCTAAAAGTGTGACTTGTACATATCCCACCCAATTAAAAGTACTTTTTGCATGTCCGTCACAACTAACGCACAATATCGCACATTGTGGTTTCACGGCTCTGTTGTAAAACCATGACTATGAATATTTCACAGACTTTTTTTTTTCCTTCTGCCTGGACGTCCACCTTTCCGGAAGTCTTTTATGCATCGAGCAGCTGTTCGATGCGCAGGGTTCACCGAGGACGTGTGGGTGTGAAATGTGAAACGAAAATTGATGTCTTACGTCCATGTCGTCACAGAGCTGCGAACCGGAGCCATACTGGAGGCGGCATTGGTGGGCGGCGCTGTAGAGAACGCCAGGTAGCACAGACTGAGCGGCCAGCTCATTTCTGCCAGGAGGGTCGTCCAGACACCAGCCCCAGCCTCGACTGTTAAGCAGAAAAACACACAGTTCATCCCTGCACAATTCTGCCTTATTCTCTTTTCACTTCCTGTCTGTCGCTGTCTGGTTTAAATTTATATCTGTGATGTTCCCCTTATAAGCTAATCGAATGGATTGTTTTACAAAATTTACATGGACAGATTAATGTTTAATCTGGTTTTAAAAATAGCTTAGATTTGTTAGGAACACTTCTTGTATTGCAAGTCAGCTCCTTATAACAAACTTTAAAGCATCAAATAAATGTACTTAGTGGCAACGTTAATGTCTTTATAATTCATGCACCTGCTGCGATCCCACTGCAGTCTAATTAACCTGTTCATCTGCATATAAAGTTTTTTTTTTTTTTTTTTCATTTTTGTTTTGCATGTCTAGCACTTGAAACCCAAAGGTGCTCATTATTGTAGAATAAATTGCTTTGTCTGGTAAGCAAAAATTCTTGTTTTTGTTTTGAGGGGTCAGTTTTAAGAATGGTTAAAGAATTTGTCAAAGTCACAACTGCAATATAGAAAGGTTGCTTGCAGAATGTATTGCATAAAAAAAAAAAAACAAGTAAAAAGGAAAAAAAAAAAAAAGAATTGCTAAGTTGAGAAATTTGATGAAGCCCAAAACAGCTGGGAAATTAATAAGAAGGGAGGACTTCCCTGAGCTGAATGCTGATCAGATCATCTGGAAAGCCCATACGGTGCTGCAGCAAAGGCCAAATGCCGAGCACGTTTCAGAAGAAAAGGGGGAAAAAAAGACCTCTGTCACTCCAAATGAGACCAGTGCATATTTAAACAGTGGAGCAGGTTTTCTAGCCAAATCCTGAATAAATAAGTTAACCAGAATGGTTTCAAATCACACCCATACAGTACAGTATGTCACTGTTTGTTAGATCTTCTGCAAAAACTTTTTTCCAGACATTTGGGAATTATCTGTAAAGCCACTGAACTTCAAACCGCCTTTGTTCATCCAACACATCGCTCATCTAAATAATAATAATAAAAAAAGCCAGTATATACAGTACTGTAACTTTAATCTTCTCTACAGCCTCTACCAAGCACATGACGGCAAGCTACAACTGGACATTCTACTCTGTGGTGCTCTTTCATTAGAAGAAGGAGGAAGGGAAGGAGGGAGAATTATTTCATCATGCATGCCGTATCACTAGGGAGAACACGGCACAAAGCCAGAGGCCTGGGAAATCCTTCAGGCTTACTAAGACTAACAGGCTTTGGATAGTGTATGACGAATAAGCTGCCATTAATAAGCAATCTTCAATCCTCCATAGACAATTCGCTTTTGGCACACAATTATTTTAATGCTTTTTGAGTTGCGGGTGTCCTTATCGTCGTGTTTTACAAGCTCCTTGGAAATTCTTTTTGTTAAATTGAATAACTTTCAAAATGCACTTACTTACTTACTGGCTCTACATCTAACCTCCTGAGCAATCATTATTATGATCTAATACATGACACATCTCCTAACTGCTTCCTAAAGAGTTCTGTAGCACATTATCATAGAGATGTGTCTCACACTAAAGAAAAACAGTGGCAATGCTATGCTGTGGGAGGCACTGCTATGCTGTGCACTTATTAATCAATGCCAGGGTTTGACCCCATCCACAGGGCATGAGGGTTCACTGAGTGGCTTTATGTGGATCAAAATGATGGAAATCATATGCTATAGATTTCACGCTCATCAGCTGAACATCTGTGTGAAATTCTGGAACGTTCACAACAGCGTTCTCTAACATCATCATCCAAGCAACAGCTGAAGGGATGTCTTTTGGAAGAATGCTGCTCATCGTCCCAGTACAGTTTCAGAAACGTGTAGAATCTAAGCTGAGAACATAAGCTCTTGATGGCCCAGTTAAGATTTTGGGGGAGGGGGGGTCCTTTAATTTGACACCATTCTGTATCAGCCATAACATTAAAACCATTATCATTAAAACCAACAGGATTTTGAGTTCTGCTTGTGTTACTGGGGTGGCCCTGACCCCTTGGTGAGTAGCTCCACAGGGCTTCTATGACTTTTTTGGGCAAATTGTGCTGCATTGGCTTTTCTGTTTGATCGGCCTGGACGAGCTATTCTTCGCTCCCTGTTCGAATGGGTGAGCCTCGCGTGCCCATGATAGTTGGTGATCAATGTTGTTCAGTTCACTTGGTGCTGGTGTTGATGTTATGGCTGATGTGATTGGTGTATACAAGCGCTGTGATATAGTGGCAAGTTACAGAAATACAATTAACTACAAGCGGCAGTATTATATATTACAGGGAGTCCCCGACTTACGAACAAGTTCCTTCCTGGGAGCACGATCGTAAGTCCGATTTGTTCTTAAGTCAGACAAAGTAAGTCTTATACGGCTTTCACACAAATATGCAAAGTAAAGCATACCAATCCACCTGACTAAATCTGTCCCTTTTCCCCCATACTGGCACCATACTTGCGCCTAAATAAAATAATCTCACACATGAAATGTAACACAGTGTTGTCTCTGCGCCTTTAAATCATGAGGGTAATCCTGCATGCCTGTGTCAGAGCTGTTTTCCACTGTATTGGACTGTGAAATCTTGTTTTGTTGAGGATTTTCCGAAATTCGGATTATTCACAATCTGTACAGCGTTACAGAACAGCCATTTTCTATCATTGTGCTTCCGGACTGATTCATTGAAACCAGCGAGGGCGACTCATGTCTCCCGCACCCCCACACACATACAACAGACATTCACTTACGCACTGAAAATACAACATATTGTATATAATTTTAACTATTGGTATCTGGTGCAGTGCAATGTCTATTTTTTGTATAATACGTGTGAGCCACTTCCGTGATTGAACCGTAAAGTAGAACCATGGCCCATTCAGATCTGTGGAAATCCGTAACTCGAATGTTTGTAAGTCGGGACGTCCTGTATAAATCAGTAGTATATACAGTATCTACCCTCTATTTTAGGCATATGTTTGAAATTTTATGTTGATGTGCAGAATAGTGCTATTAAATTCTAAATACATACTGTATCCGTAACTGAGAGAACTTAAGAACCAAGTTATTATAACATTTATTTTGCTTCAGAACTAAGCATCATTATACTTTAAAATTATACTAAAGAAAGTTACTAAAGAAAGTATATTAGCTTGAGCACCTTAATATTAATCTTAGTGCCAGAACCATTATACAGTATTAACTATTATAGAAAATGTATAAACATCTTCTGAACAATCAGATTCGAAAAAGCCACTGAGATATAATGATTCATGGCCAATTATTCTAAATATTCAATATTGCAGGTTAATTTTGTAATAAATACCAAATAATCGAATCGTTTAGGTACCTTAAATCTTTTGCTACACTGATTTTTTGAAGTTTTGTTGCTTATTATTTGCTAAACCTTGTTTGAAATTCTAACAAAACCTGAAAAAGAGATCGTGACAATTAGGAAATCGTGATACTTACAGAATGGCAATACAAATCGAATCAGCACCTAAGTATCGTGATAATATCATATCGTGTAGTCCTTAGTGATTCCCATCGCTACCAAATAACCTAGTTAATAATCTAAACAATCACATCAGCTCCTTTTACTATAAAATCCATTGGAAAAATGAAAATAGTGACGAGTGTGGGAGAAGAGGATAGATAGGATCCAGCTGCAGCGAGCAGAAACAGTGAACTAATCAGCAGCCAGCATGGCTTTGGTATAATGTTCCAGCTTGGTTCAGTCCCAGGCCACTAGCTGCTGTGTAAAATACTCCCTCAGGTGTCTCACCTCACTCTACTCCGAATGACCTACACTTAATGCATTCCAGCTGTTAGAGCAACACTGACCGGAAAAACAACACAGCCATGATGTGGCTTGGTGAAATCGGAGCTGTCTGGCAAAGTCACTTATACTGTATACAAGGCTAACTCGGACCATGTCGAACTTCATCTATCAGACTGAAAACAATCCAGTAGATGACCCACAGTAAGCAGAACCTAATCACTGCATCTCAAGATGATGCTTTCACACCCAGCTATACGATAAAAATAAAAAAAAACACACATAATACCGACGCAAAGCAGAACGTTGCAATTCATCACACATGACGTCCAAGCGAAGTCACTTCGCTCCACATGCACTGCAACTCCATCTGTTTCTCAGTCAGATGAATTACATCCTGCGTAGCATCCTATCTGAAACCCTGTAATCACGCCATCTCAAGACATGATCATTATACCCACAGCTGAGCTGAAAAAGGCACTTTACCACACAGTGGAAAGCAGAAAATCTGACTGATTACTAAGTAAAAGACTGATGTTTATAAAAAGAGGGAGAGATGAGAAATCAGGCAGTGTGTCACTCACTCGAGGAAGCGTGTGATGTACTGGCGGCTGCACCGCGACCAGTTGGGTGGAGATGTTCCGTACAGGAGCTGAGGAGACATGATGAACGGCCTTTTCCCAATCGGCTCGCAGTCATTGCCGTTGCCGTCGTGTTCGATACCGAAGCTGAAGCACAGAGTCGACGATGATGACATGAAAGAGCAATGAATAAAAGAATCTTGCTATGATTTCTATGACACTTTTTCATTAAATACTCATCAAGAAAAGTTTCTTTCTTCAAACAGACACAAGGTGGTAAAAAATTCTGAATGGTTATTGGGTGTGAATTGATGATTTTGTATTGATAAAATGTACAGAATAGCAAGGATATGAATTGTAAAACTATTTTGATTACCTATACAGCTTATCTCCGTACAGGAGTCGAGCCTGTAGCCTGAAGCCTATGCCTGAAGACTTCAGGCACCGGGAGGGGTACACACTGGACCGGGTGAAAAACCAAAACAGGGCACACCCGCGCACACTATGGGCAATTTGGGAACAACAATTGGCCTAATCTGCATGTCTTCCCTTCATGCAAACTACATGCACACAGACCCGAGGTGGGAATCGAACCTTGACCCTAGAGGGTCTAATGATTAAGTTTGCAGTGTACCATGCAGGTGAATGCGATATACGTTTTTCTCTTTAATGGTCCATTTTGAGAAACTGATGTTCACTCATTAGCCTGATATGTTTTTTTTTTTTTATCTGCCAATTAAATAACTGGGAAATCAATGTAAAAAATGACGAATAATATAAAGCCAAGTTGAAGTACTAAACTTTATAGGCTATGATGCTGTATTTACTAGATTAATGTACAGTGGAACCTTGGATTACGAGCATAACTCATTCCGGAAGTGGGCTCATATTCCAAAACACTCGTAAACCAAATCATCATTTCCCATGAGAAATAATGAAAACTCAAATTATTTTTTCCACAGCCCCAAAAAATAAATACATAAAAATAATTAATACAATCTATAAAATGAAAATAAAACAAATTAATCTGCACTTTACCTTTTAAAAAAAGTACAAATAAATCCTGACAGATAAGTGTATCCATTGGTGCGCGCACACGCCGTGTGTGTATGTGTGTGTGTGTGTGTGTGTGTGTGTGTGTGTGTGGAATTAGCCCCTTCACTCGCCTCGTTTCACACAGTAACACTCCTCCTCTCTCTCCCCACCCCGCTTTGTAAGATTCACAACAAACACACACACAACGGAAACACTGTTTTAACAGGAAAAAAAAAAAATCTTTCTGAGACTGACATGAGCGTATATTAACGTACTCACTTTTTAAGTTTCACAACAAGCGCATAAACACAGCGGAAACACCGGTTTAACGGAAAAAAAGCGAGACTGGCGTGAGCGCATACTAAAGGAATCACTTAAGTTTCAGGAGGTGAGAGAGTGACGCTTGGTGTCAAAATAAAAGTCGCATGCGTGAAAAATGATACTCGGCGCTCGTAAACTACTACTTGCTCGGTTTCCGAATAAAAAATTATTAAAAATCTTTGCTCGGTTTGCGGAACACTCATAAACCACGTTACTCGCAATCCGAGGTTCCACTGTATAAGATGTTTGTTCTTACCATGGTTTCGATTTTGAGGATTACGTAATACAATGTTTGTCTCATGGCGTCATTATTGTACAAATCTCAATAACTTTAAATGTCTGTTGCGTTCGGAAAAAATGTACAATCTCTGTTCATGTCTTTTAAAGCACACAGCTGTATTGTGTCTATACAGGGCTGAGTGAACATACTGTAACTGACTGCATGGCTGATCGGCTGCAAAAATAAAGCTGTGAGTATGGTCAAGAAACGCGCCACCCTTACGGAACATTCTCTCTCTTCTTCCCTTAGTTCTAGGTTTGGAATGAAAATCGTGCACTGCTTTAGTATTAATGTGGGTATGAAACTTACTTCTTACCCCCTGCTCAAGTCAAAAATCCTGCTTGATCTCCTTAATCCTGAGGTCGACAATTAAGATGCAAATATTTATTCTTTCTAAATGGCTTATGCTGTATTTATACAGAGGTATTCGCCTTACATCAATTTACAGTATTTACAGACTTACAGGCTTATTTTTTTCCCTGTATTAAGGAGATATTTAAGTTAAGTATTAATTATTCCTGAGACTTTCTATAAGCAATAAATTGTAATGCAGTATTTAATATGTTTAGATACAATAGACATTTTGATTAAGCAAATGAAAATAATTTGGGGAAGAAAAAAAATATGAAGGGAATGCATGCTGGAGTTAATTCACAAATTTAATGTAAATATTTTAGACAAGAGCATGTATAGAGGAATTGGCTCTCTATATAAAGATATTTCTAAAAAGTGTTTAATCTACTTAACCCGGCTTGATCTGACTTTACTGGTGAGACTAACCAGCGAAGAGAAGATGAAAAGAACATAAAAAGAGCTCAACACACACACACACACACACACACACACACACACACACACACACACACACACACACACACACAGTTTCGTAGTGGTGTACTCGTAAAATGTTTGACATGAGGGTCAGGAGGTCACCCTTTCCGCCTCAGTTTAAAAAGTTGTTCATGGCAGATTTATTTTGTGCTCCGAAGCTGATTTACAGTCACAGACTGGTGGCTCTTGGAAACAGGAAGAGATATAACCAAACACTGGACTGATTTTAATGTCACTTTCACAATACATACAGGGTGACTCAAAAGTCTGGGTCCATAGGCATTTTTTATTTATATGAAGTTTGATATTTTTCTTTTTATTTTAGCTCCACGGTGATTTGAGTTATGCATATTTTCAGATTCCTGGTCCAATAGGCTCCATTTTGATATGGAGTTTATTACTGTATCATGTCCGTTTCCTGGGATATGGCCGGTACGAGTTTTTTTGAGAGGAGTGCCTCAGAAACGATCCGTCAAAATCCTATTTAAATGAGGATTCTTTGAAATAGCAAGAAAGAGGAAAACATCAGTCTCATTTGGACACCAGGATTTCCCTGCTGTCCTTAAAAATAACTTGACCACTAGAATGTCCACATATCCTGAATACACATTCCCATCGTTTTCGTTTGATTCTGCAAAGCTGCTTGACCATTGTTAAAAGAGCTGTACGAATCAAATTGAATTGAATGGTTTTATAGCAAAAGCAAAATGCATGTAGTTACGATGACAACCGGAGCAACCAGCTTGGACAGTGTCCATTAAAGTGCTTTAAAACGATGTTTAGCATTAAAACTTTCTCGATTCTGTTGAAGAGTCAGGAAGCTAAAGGTATTTAGTTGAAAACCTGAGAAATTTCACCCAGTGTACTCTATTGGCGATAGCGCAAATCTAACCTGTGTGATTTTATACCTAGTTTTCTATGATGTTCTTAAGTCAGAGGACAGGGTCACCTATGAGGAAGTTCACATATAGCAGGTAAGATTACCGTAACAACAAGAATCCATCAGTGGCAGCATTGTGGCTTGATCCCCCAGGACACAGCCTTATACGCTACCCGTTACAAATTGACCCAGACACATCAGGACATCCTCTCCAAGGATAAGTCCAGCCACGCTAAAAGTTTTAGTTTGGACCAAATAAGGATGTGTGCACTGGTACTAAAACCCATGCTCCAGGTGAGGCTCGAACTCACAACCTCGGCATTGCTTCACTTGTACTGCCTTATAAGTACCGCGCGCTAACCGATTGCGCCACTGGAGCACTGGATAGGTGTAAGAACAACACTGTCACAGTGAGGTGAACTGGGACTTAACTCTGAAATAAAGTTAAGTCCCAGTTAATACTCTAGTATTAAGTTGAGTACTTATCTATAACAGCTTGTCTTAAAGTAACCCTATTTGACTATTTCTTTAACAAGTTAGAGCTCCCTGAAGTGTGTGTGTGTGTGTGTGTGTGTGTGTGTGTGTGTGTGTGTGTGTGTGTGTTAATGCTCCAGCTGAAATACCATTCAGATAGTGCAATTTGTTCTACCTCAATTTCCCTCTGAAAATTATTGTCTTTTTTTGTGTTTATGTAAATGAGCTATTGGAAACCCCAATGGATACTGTATGAGGTCACATTAGGGAAAAAACTGAACAGGCCTTTTGAGCACTGACCAGTTTTCTTCTCACATTTTTTGTTTGTACATACTGTAGACTGTACAAAAAGAACTGGACAAACCCTCTGTGGCGTCACCTATAGGTTTTCTGAAGAGAGTGGGAGCTCTGGGTGCTCACTCCAGCTAAACGCTGGTTTAGGTTTATTTTCATAAATTGTAAATGGGTAGAACAAACAGTGCCTTTTTGGTTGGCTGGAACAAGTCTACTTATCCTAGTCACCGCAAGTTAGCTAGATCAGCTTTAGCTTGGCTAAAATGCTAAGATGGGCAACATTAATGTTTATGCTAATGTTACTTTGCATTAATTAAACTCTGTCATCCATACCTTGTGTCAACTTTTTCAACATTTCCAGTTAGCTGGTTAGCTAATGTGATACATAGCAAACAGTTAGCGGTTTGACACTCGCAACGCCACGACCAAAATTTTGTATAATTTTATGGCTTAATATAATTTTAATTGAAAAGTTACATAAAATTCCCCATACAGTTGCCATGAAGAGAAAATCTAGATGTGGAGACCAAAACCTTTATTTGTACCAGGCTGTAATGATGTAAACAGGCGCAGCTCAGTGGTTAAGAAACTAAACTTGTGGTGGGAAGGTCCCTGATTCAAACCCAAGAACCACCAAATTGCCAGTGTTTGTACTTGAGCCAGACCCCTTAACTGTTTAGTCGAGTAAGAAAATATCCACTGCACTCTATAAGAGTGTCTCCCTAATGTAAAGCTGCTTCTTGTGTAAAGTTTGGACAAGTTCGTGGAACTTCTACTTTAAACTCATTTTTTCAAAACAAGAGATCGCACCATCTGAATGTACCGTATAAAAATGAGTTCAAAGTTAATTTCACATAACAGGTCTGCTTCAAAGTCTTTATCCCTCTTACTGCTACGCAACAGCAAATTATTAATTTGCTTCATAAATGTTAAGAAAACTTTCCCTTACAGAAACGTCATCACATCAACAAACACAGAGCTTGTTTAACCTGATTATGCGCCATGTCCAAAATGCAAGTCTGTGTGCACTTATGGGTTACCATAGAAACAATACCGTATAACAGGAATAAGTGTGTTCATAAAAACCTGATTTTGAATTTCCCTTACATGCCTTCATGATCAATGCAAATTTTTGTGACAATTTAATATCTTGTCTTGTGTTTTTAAATGAGAAATGGATCTCCACGATAATCAAAGTTACACAAGGTGTTCCACAAAGAGTTATCAATGGCATTGTAAAAAAACAAATCACACATGGGCCTCCAATGCACGTTCAGGAGACTAGATTCTGCTACAACTTCACACTCCCATCCCTTTAAGAGGCGTCGCGTGCATGCAGATGTGCTGCGAAACCGCTTTTACAACCTCATTAAGGTGCAGGGTGAGGTGGCACTGACACGGACACTGACCTCGTTATCACATTCCTCATTATCATACAGATAGGAAATCTGCAATTCATTATGTCCCTTGATATTATTATTACCTTCTACCCAGGCTTGTTTATGAAGCTGAATCAGCGTACCCTGCACAATACAACAACCATTCAGCGTTCACAAATGAGAATAATTCAAAGCAGGATAATCACATTTTACACACTTCACAGTAATCGCTTTAGGCCTGTTGCGTACAATCCATTGTATGCGCTTTATGCATGTTAAGCTAATGCTATTTCCTGGTAACAGCTAAACAAAAGCTCAACAGGGAGATTAATTCAATTCAATTTAACTCAATATTATTTAAATAGCGATTTTAACAATGGACATTGTTGCAAAGCAGCTTTACATAATTAAAATAATACATATATATATATTTAAAATATATATATATATTAACATTAAGTTATTAATTATTACTATTAATTATTAAACTATAACTATATAAACTTTAATAAATTGTAAGTATACAATTTATTAAAATTATTTTATTAATTAATTTAGAATATTTTATGTTAAAATAAGTAACTTTTTTTTTTTTTTTTACATTTACCCACATTATAAGGGCATGTAGTGTTAAAATTAGTTCCTGCTGAAACCTTGATGCTGATTTTCTTTTATATATGCAAATCCCAGTGCTGTGCAGC
The DNA here is from genome assembly GCA_011419295.1 of Clarias macrocephalus. Classification (NCBI taxonomy): domain Eukaryota; kingdom Metazoa; phylum Chordata; class Actinopteri; order Siluriformes; family Clariidae; genus Clarias; species Clarias macrocephalus. The sequence goes on from JAAGKR010001407.1 coordinate 93,877, forward strand.
ATATGTAACTATTTCAATAGGGAGCGGCACAGTGGCTCAGTGGTTAGAACTGTTGTCTTGCACCGCCTGGGTCCCGGGGTCTGCGTGCACGGTGTTCACAAATTGCCTGTAGGGGGTGAGTGTGCATATGCCCTGTGATAGATTGGCATCATATCTGTGGTGTACCCCACCTCAGTCCCCAAGTGTCCTGGTATAAGTTCCTCTATAGATGAAAACCAGGAGTTTCTTTGTAATTTTTGGGACTCTGCACACAAAGTAGGTCCCAAAACCCTGAGCAGGATGCTAAACCAACATAGGGAACACAAGCACAGGGAATTTGGAAAATGCTGATTAGCTCAATCTGCATGTCTTTGAACTGTGGGAAAAAAGCAGAGTCCCTGGAAGAAACCCAACAAGCATGAGGAGAACATGCAAACTCCACACACACAAACCTGAGGCAGGAATCCAGCCTTTGCCCCTGGAAGTCCGAGGCAACAGTGCTAACCACTGCGTCACCATGATGCCAAGTATAATTTCCTCTTCCATTAAAAATGTACCATAAGTCATCCTAACCCAAGCAAACCGACCATTTAAGATGATTCCTGAGGATGAACAGCGGACTTACTTGTGTCCCAGCTCGTGTGCCACGGTGAAGGCTAGCGGGAGACCCGTGTCTTCATTGATGCTGCAGCTGCGATGAGGTTGACACATTCCGGCTACGTGGGAGAGCCCCAGCGTCTCACATGGCTTGTTGATGGAAGCGCAAATGTCTTTCCTGTGCCAAAAAAAAAGTATTATTTTATTATTATTATTATTATTATTATTATTATTGTTATATATATTAAACAAAGAAACATCTCTTAGAGCTTATCAAACTCTAGCTTATCTAGCCATGTTTCATTGGTAAACAGAAAAAGTAGGTTTGCTGACCTCTGCAAAACTAAAGTTTTTATTCGTTACTAAATTATAGAAGGGTAGTTGCTATACGAGGTGCTTTCAAGTCAAACAGGAACTTTTGACTGTGCAGAATAACAGAACGCAGTTATAGGAGTAAAAAAAACTCCCTTTATTTCTCTATACAGTATAATCCCCCACTACTCTAATGCACTTACCCCAGCATTTCACTAGAGCTTGGACACCATCAAGGTAAAACTTTTTCTCAGTACGCCGGAGCAATGGTCAGACTGCCTGTGTCAAGTCTGAAACGCCGGCCTCCCAGAAACCCCTCTAACGGCCCAAACATGTGGAAATGGTTTGAGCGGGTTCAGGACTGTACGGGGGAGGAGGGGGGAGGGGGGTGGTAATAAGTCCCAGTCGAGTTCCTGCAGTGTGCAAGTGGTGTTGGTGAATGATTGTGTGCACTTTAAAATTTTTGCAATCATTCAAATGTGTTGCTGCTGCTAAGAGATTCATCAGTGTACTGCGCAAAAAGTCTTCTGAAAATGTAAATAGGTTTCACGCCTTCATTCACAAGCAGTTTCACCAAAACTCACGGTTCGACTTGAGTGCCCCTCATGTAACTCTCAGGCTAAGAGTAAATAAAAAAATTAGCCATCTTTTACATTTGACGTGAGGACAGGGCAGAGCAGCCAAAACACTGGTCAGTTCCATGCTGACTTTTTGTCAGCGGCATTAATGTGATGCCACAGAAGTGAGACGAGGGAGGCAGAGAGACTCTCTGAGAATCATTCCTGATTTCTATATCAAATTCAAATTCAAATTTTATTTGTCACATACACACTCATACACAGTACGATATGCAGTGAAATGCTTAGGCGACCGCCCGTGACCTTCAAAAAAATAGTGAAATAAGATAAAAATAATAGTAAGTTTGAGACCTTAAAAACAATGTAAAAGAAATAAGGAAATAAATAGTGAAACTGAATGAAAACAAAATGAGTTAAGCTATAAACCAAGATGAAAGATACAAGAATTTTCAAAAATATATAGGAAATATTAAAATATAAAACATAACAACTTATAAAAACTTATCTGTCTGTACAAATATTGCAGTAATTTTAATGAAAATTGACTCATTTATTGTCTTTTACATAAACAATACTTTTCAGACATAATTTTGTGTTATAACTCATTCTAGCTCACTCTCATGTCAAGGTATGGGGTTTCTTTGCAAAATATTTAATGCAAATCACAATTATTTATATATTTATTGTATTGTTTGTCTCCCCTATATTTAAATATATCTGCTTTACATCAAGGTGCAAACGCCTAACATTAGTAATGCAAACCATGAAGTTCACCTTCACCAAAGTTGAAATGCATTAATTAATATTTATTTTAATGTCCTTAAATGAATTATACAGACATTGACTGCTTATTTAATCCATGTTATGTAAGTTCATATAAATGAGCGAAAGTATGTATTTATATTATGTAATGTAAATAAATGCTGAAAGCTCTCTAAAGTCTTGTCTTCAAATGTAAATATTGACATTTTGCCATCTAACATTTGTAAACATGCTCATGATGATTATTGTGGACTTACAGTTCTTTCTCCATGCTACAAATGATGCATTAATGTTGCTGTTAATGTATTATTCATGGTAAATCATGTCAGTTACTATAAAGCAATGCTGATGTGTTTAGATAAGCACCTTGTAAGTAGGACAGCCACATCATGATGGACTGGATGTTCCTCTCCCTTTATATTCAAGTGCTTTTGCCATTTGCAGAAGCTATTCAAGCTGTTATCTGCATGGTGAGTGATTTTCAAGTCTTCCTGATTGCGACATAACAAGAAACACACACACACACACACACACACACACACACACATAAACAATAGCACTCAATCTAGTAAAGCCATTAATGAACTGCAAATCACTGAGAGAAACCTGTAGATCCAAGTTTATTAATGAAAACCTAAGTACTGGGACTTTTTTGGTTAGGGAAAAGTAAGTTCACATTTCTTCCCCAAACAAAGCTAGACAGCACATGGGGGGAAAAATGTGCTCTAATCATAAACAAAGAACCTTAACCACAATACTGAAACAGAACCACTATCTTACAGTTTTAAATGTACCTGGTACTGTTAATCCAGAAACTACAAGTTAACTCTTTAATTGACTTGTTGACTCTCCATTTCCTGGCTGGCTCGCCTCATTCTGTTCTAGCGGCATGAGACAAAACCACAACACTGATGCCACCAGCATATAGAAAATGAGCCACTATTTAGTAACATTAAATTTAACCACTAATTTAAACCCGCTTCAGCCTAGCGCTGGGTTTATTTGCTGGCTTGCATTACCTCATCTTGTTCTAGCAGAATGAGACGCACGACTGCAATGTTGATGGTATTTCCAATGCTCGGGTCCCGAAACAGTCCTGCAACCTGCAAAAAGTTAAAAATAAAATGGCGCATCATGCAATTTATCTGGAACATTTTTATACTTCTGGAGTGAGTTCTGCTGCATAAAACTATGAGGGGAAAAAGAGTCAGTGAAAAAAATAGTTAAAGGGATAGTACATTTTTTTTCGTGGTTCTTGGTCGTTATGATAGACAGATAGATAGATAGATAGATAGACAGATAGATAGATAGATAGACAAAGTACTTTAATAATCCCAGTGAGAAATTGTATCGTCACAGTAGCCAGTTTATATTATACCACAAGTAAGTAATAAACAAGCACTGCAAAGTTTGCCATTTTAGGTGCAATAATGAGGTAAAAATCTTTTTACATTTACGGTACATTAAAGAGGTTAAATGCTGTCAAATAATATAAATATGAAAATACTGCAGGATGTACACGTGCATGATGATTGTATATACATGTGGAAATGAAACTGTACATAAGGTGCACCAGCAAGTAGTAATGGAGAGAATAAACCAGCAAGTAAATGTTCCTGCGCTGCACCCCGACCCAAGTTTGTCACTCGGAAGACAAGCACAACGTAAGTAATCTGAGACAAATTTCACAACCCTCGTTCCATACAAGAATGCATTCCAAAGTGGTATCTTTTGAAGCTACACTGCGGTTAGTACAAACTTAACTCTTTTCTAAGTTAGCCATATGGGTAGTTCTGATTAGGCGTATGGATAGCTCCGTGGAAAGTAAAGAGTTAAACTTCTACTATGAAATTTCTACAATTTCTATGATTTAGCTCCATGGGACTGCATATGAAGCTGCACATGAATCTCAACTGACATTTGGAATGCATTTTGCACAGAATGAGAGTTGTGGATTTTAGCTCTGTATTGACAATCGTCATGCTTTTTCATGCTCATCTGTTGTGCCTTTGAAAACAGACATCCATACCTTTTTTTTTTGCAAGCAACTAAAGCAAGAGCACAATGAAAGTACTGAGGCATGAGGGCAGAATAAACTCATTTGTGTATTCTGGTATATTGACTTTTGAATAGACTTTTTCTTTCAATCTCTATTCTGCTCCGTTTCTCATGTTTGGAGCAAAACGAAGCTAGAATAAAATCCTTTCATGATACAAGGATCTCTTTAAATCTCTTTTGACACTTTCTTACACGTACACATTATATACACAATCCAAACGAAAGCAATAATGTGCGCAGGGCAGGAAAACTTAAAATGACCAACGGTAATGTGCTTGTATGCCACTCAGTTTTGATTTAAGACAGAGTTTAACACCTTTAAACCCCTTAATAAAAAATAAGTAAAAAACCTGACTAATAATGAACTAATAACTGCTGCTCTTCAGATTATCTGCAATGAAGAATGGGTGCTGATCTCTGGAGACTATGAATAACTGCTTTCACAATCAAAGCTTGATTGGCATTGTGCTGGTAAACACTGAAGGAAATCATGGACGACTATTTAAACTAATTACCACGAAGGTACTTAAAACCGTACTCATGAGGGCATCTGTTAATGAAGCAAACACTACAGGCTCATTAAATGTGCAAACAGGCTGAAAGACACTGAAAGACTGAAAAATCAATGAAGGTTAAAGAGGCATGTGTCTGCCGCCGCTTGATAACAGGGCGACTCTGGCAAGAGAGCGACTCCGAATCCCCCCCTAACCCACGAGCACCGTTTGAATAGACGCGGATGAAATGATGCTGCGAGCAAACAGCCGGCATAAATTATAATCATTTCCTATTGCTTCTGCAGCCTGTAAATTATTTTTTCAAGTTTTTTGCAAGAGAAAAACGACAAATATGGAGCTATGGAAACAGACACTTACTTTTAATGAATGAATAAATAATCCTAAATGCTCCACCGTGTCTGTCGGATTCCGAGCTATTATCTATGATTGTGCAAAAATTTTGTTGCTGTCTGTGTAATGTCATTCTTTTACTCCAAGATATAAAGCTCTCATTCATTCTCGCTGACCCCTAAAGACATTCCAAACTACAAAGCATGGCGGGTTTTGCATGCAAAATGAGAAAGAAAAACTCATAGCATAGCAAAAAAAGATTGAAATGAAAAAACAACAACAACAACAAAAAGTCAGACCAGCTTTGCTCTTTGTTCACTCCTCTATCAGTTTAACTATAGTCCCTGGAGAATCCTCCCTTTTCCTCTTGTCAAATCCTCCTTTCTCCCTTGACAGTGATGCTCATCAGTCAGACAAGCTCAAAGGAACAGGGTACAAAGGAAGACCGTTTCCAAAAGCTGTTTCACAATAATTTGCGGAAATCGAATGTTTCCTCTGCCACAACAGGCTCGTCCAACCCAACCAAGTGTCTGCAATGGAAAGCGTTTCGTTCCGTGAGGTCGTTTCCTTTAACACGGTTTTCGGTAGCAGCGGCTCAGCCAAGCGAAGGAACTCCTCGGTGTATTTTGGAAAATGTGTCTAAGGGCCTGCAGCTGTATTGCAGTGAGGTCATCTGACTTGGATCCAGTTCAGCAGAAGGAATGATGTCTCTGAGCAGCTCATAACCTTCAGCAGAGTTCACAGACTGCGTTCTGGTGTTAGTTAGCAAGATAAAGCAAATTGACATGGTACAAGAAAGCCAACAAAATAGTAGATTGTTCTGTTTATAAAAATAAAACACGGTCTGGAAGCTGAGCTCACAGTAAATAAGTGTGCGAGACAGGCAGATGAATTTAATGCGCTCCAGAGGCGAGTTCATAAGAGGACATTCCGTATTGAGAAACGCTTTCTCCCATGATAAATAATGTAAATGCAGATGATCCGTTCCAGCCACCCAGGAATATGACCAGTATTACCAATTTCCAACTCTATAATCGTTTTTTTTTTTGCATATAACAACAATTAAAACATTTAGAAAAGAATAAGGTAAAATATGTAATAAAGATAAAAGAAAATTCTTGAGGTGGGGTGTTCGTATGCCGATGTACCGCTGTAAATCATTGCTTTTTTTTATTTTTTTTATTTTTTTTTAGTAGTGTGCAAATTAGTAGAATTTTTAGTTTGGCTTTCCATATTACTTGTCATCTTGAACATGACAGAAAAAAAGACATGACATGACATATCTGTGACTATATTAAAATTCTGCAATTTATACAAGCAGGCAATACTAACAAAGATTTCAATTAAAAACTTTTGACATGGCCAGATCTTTTATATCTGCTGTCTTTGGTTGCAGTGACCCTTAACTGGCTGCTGTTTAGCTCATCATCGTACAAGTGCCAATTGTAAGACCGCTGATCCTCACTCACTCACTCTTCATCTATACCACTTAATCCTGTATTCAGGGTCACGGGGGGCCTGGAGCCTATCCCAGGAGACTTAGGGCACATGGCAGGGTACACCCTGGACAGGGTGCCAATCCATCGCAGGGCACAGACACACACACTACAGGCAATTTGGGAACGCCAATTAGCCTAACCTACATGTCTTTGGACTGTGGGAGGAAACCCACCAAGCACGGGGAGAACATGCAAACTCCATGCACACAGAGACGGGAATCGAGCCTGGCCGGGGATCGAACCCGGACCCTGGCGGTGCAAGGCGACAGTGCTAACCACTACACCACCGTGCCGCCTACCGCTGATCCGATGACCACCAATTGTTTTTTACAAGGCTGCCTTAACCCATGTTTAGGCCATCTTTTGTCCCAGGGGTGTGTAAACTTTTGCACTTGACTATGACCTGAATACTGTGAAATGAAAAAACGACAAAGAAGTGGAAAAACTGTAACACGGCCGCCCCGTGAAGGACAAACCTGCGGACAACTACGTGGATTTATAGGCCGGCAGAGCAGCGTTGCTAGGCAACCCCGCCATGTCGCCAATCAGAGCAAACACGCTACACCTATCTGTGAGAAACCAAACACACTATGCGAACATTTAGAGAGCACCAGGTCTGGGAAACATTGCTCCGGTAAAGGAAAAGATAGAGAGAAGAGAGAAGAGAAAACTGAACAGAAAAGTGAAAAGATAAAGAGAAAAGAAAGGAGGCCTGAAAGATAAACAATATATCTACAATATATAAGATAAAGAAATAGATATTTTGAAAAAATGTAATAAATAAGTAAATAAACATTTATTTGGAGTAAAGATATACTGACGACGTTCATGACAGCTAGTACGTAGGTCTCCACTCCGTCCTTGCCGTGGTACTCCACCATTTTTGGGTCGGCCACCACAAGAGTCTCCACCCATTTCTCCCTGCTGATGGAGCGCCGTCTCCTCCGGTGATGGCGTCTCTCCCAGCGCTCTCGCCGTCTCTCTTCCCGTTGTGCCCTTGCCTGACCATCTGGCCCAAAACATAAAAATCTCACTCAGCATCTCTCAAATAAACTTTTAGGCTTCATTCTAATGTTATCTTGATGGAGTAAATGACGCAGGCGGACTGGTGTGACTTTACGAAATCTCCACCATCTGGTCATAACTGATAAAAACACAGTAGCTAAAGTAGCTCTGGTCTTTCACCTCTGACTCCGCAGGTCCCGTTGGATGTTTTTCCTTCGAACAAAGGCTGCACCAGCTGGCTGCTGCGCTCAGAAGTATCTCGCTTGTAAATGACATGAGCCTGTGGCTCTTCTGATCCGTGGGTCTGTTCCAGCGGCCTGATGAAAAATTCCTCCTCGGAGAGTTTAAACAGTCCTGTCTGCAGAAGAAACGCCAGGGTTAGGGCAAGATGACACTAATTACAAGCCTCACCAGTTCAAGGCATATCCTCCCTACTTGGACTTTCCCTCAGACTATATAAAGGACTCGGGGGGGAAAAAAACAAGGTTGCGGTCGTGTTCTTTCTATTTTCAGCTTCTTCACAAAGCACTCAGCCACATGGCGAATTCAAGAACTACACAGTCTTTTATTAGTTTTATAACTCCGGTTACAAAACCATCACACAAAAGCTATAGTATAATAAGGAATAGGTTCACCAAGCATTTCAAATCTTTCTATTTAGAGAGCTATCCAGTTCTACGAACACTCTGAAGAAGTGCTTTTCACTGAGGCATTCGCAGCGTCCGCTAGTTCACCCTCCGACAAACAGAATCAGTTCTAGGACAAATAAACACTGCAAGGTTTTGGTACACCTAAAAGACATGTTGTGAGACTTAAAGAAATGGGAATCCCTGTAGAGCTCATTATTATTAACAGTTTCTCTTAGACGTGACTCTAAACGAGTGCGTTTTTAAAAGATGCTGCACTTATGTGGTAAAACCATTAAGCCTATAAATAAAGGAATCTGGTGGCGCCAGGATTAATCGCATACCATAACAATATGGTGCCTAAGGTGTATAATTAGACTGATCAAGATTCCTGGCTTTTATTAGATTAGATTTAGATTGATCCAGTAAAACAGCACACGGACTTTAAAGGCAAGTGCGATTATATATATTTACTTGGCACAATGTCACATTAAACACATGCACAAAATGCAACATTTTGCATCAAATCCGTACCTGATTATACCTGAATAATAAAGGGGGCCTACAGTATATTGTCCATATTTGGGATCATTTTAGAGCCTGCGTCTTGATGTGTCCAATAATGTTAATGCAAGGTAGTTAAAAACCTTTCTTCTTTGCAGTCTATATAGATCATAGTGATTGATGTGTGTTATAAATAAACCATTCTGAGGCATGTCTGTTTTAGGTATTAAATCAATTTATAATTACATTTCATTTTAGGTAAAGCCCATGAAACAAGGCAAATCCTGTTCTCACTTACGTTACAGCAGCTGTAAACTGTTTAATTTTTTTTTTCAATTATTTCTTTTTTTCTCTCTTGTTTCTCTTTTTCAAATAATGAGAAATTTATCAACTTTCTCTTTAGGTATGGCTTTACCTTTGGCAGTGACCCTTCCATGATATCTCCTAAAGATTTGTACCAATGCATGCATGCACATTCATTGGGTATTACATCTTTGCAATGATAGAATCTGATCGATTTGATTATTAGAAGTTTTATGCAGTTATTTAGAAACATGACAGTCCCAGTAATATAGGGTATATAGGGTATATATGCTCAGCCAACACCATATTTGTTGCGCTCAGTAGTGTTCATCCGCTATGCACGCTAATTTAAAAGGAATCAAATTTAAACATTATTGGGTCACATTTCTAAATTAATATATACAACGTATAATAATCATAATAATTGATGCAAATATAATAACCAATGAAATTGCAAAAATTCCAACCTGCTCTACAGATGGACTTGCATCATGCGTGCACGTGGTTGTGAAATGATACAAACTGGTTAATCTTCCCACCGCTACATTTTATATATGTTGACCAATCAAAACTAGAGAACAAAACCTCACTGTGGATTAACTGCAAATAACCATTAAGGAGTTAAATGGTGATTAAAGTTATTAAACAGGGTCATTAGTTTTTCTTAAGAAAGGAGCTGCCCGGCTTCCTTCAGTCTTAAACAAGTGAGAAGTGATATTTATAAAGTGAATTCATCACCACTGTAAAAGATGTTCCCTTATTAAACACCTCCCTATCATATCTGACCCAGCCAGCGTACCAAGCCATCACAGGTGCTCACAGCTGCTTGACCTTTGGCAGCTGAGTCACTCCAAACCTCTCCAAGGAAGTAGCACAGGGAATTGCCGGGAGAACGTAACCTGGAGCCACGGAGAGCACCGTATCGCCGTTCTGTGAGAAAGCCAGGAGCTAACAGATGTGGGTTTAAAGTGAGGTTGAAAAGCAAGTCCTCGCCATTGTATTGTAAATAGTAGAAAACATGAGGCAGGCCGCTGTCTGTGCCGTCCACAGTCTGCCTCCGGCGGACTCGGCTCACACGGTAGGACACGAGGTTCGAGATAAAAACGCCATCTGGATCCACTCTCTGCGGGTGAACGATCTCGTACTGGAGAAGCCCTTCGCGAGAGCTACCTGCGGAAGACAAGCAGATGGTTCTGATTTGTTGTTACATTGTTCCAGAGTTCAACTTATTGAACTTAATGAACAGATAAGTCCTGCATGCATACACTATTTTCCAGCGATACACAATAGGCCATAGTGCTGTCGTCCCGCAGACAAAACATCTCTGCCTGGGACAATGATAACTAAAAAAAACTAAGCATATGGGGCTTTAAGACACAATGTTTATTCATGTGTATTTTTTTCGGAGGCTTAGTCAGAAACTTCCATTGTCTATAAAATTCTTTTAACTGAGTGCATTGTTCCAATTTTGACCCAGATGTCATGAGCCAGCTGAGAGCAACAGAGGACAAGGAGGTTTCCTGTCTAAAGCTGGCCAGAGTGTGGCGGTCTAGGCCATCAAATAGGAAACAACATGCAGAACCTGGCTATTCATACAATTTCATTACAATTTTATACGAAAGGTGTTTCACACACACACACACACACACACACACACACACACACACACACACAAAAAGGCACAAATGAAAATTATTAATTCATAAGAACAAGACAAGATCAATGTGGTGACATCGTCTAACTGGGTTAAGATTTCCATAACAAAAAATGTTAACATTTTTCAAAAGTGTTTCCTTTTTGTATTTGAAATAAAGATCACTGAGGCCCAACAATTTCCTACATAACCTCTTCTCTACAATTTTTTTTTTTTATTAAACAGGGTCATTATTTTTTCTTAAGAAAGGAGCTGACCAGCTTCTTTAAGCAAGTGAGAATTAATATTTATAAAGTGAATTCATCACCACTGTAAAAGATGTTCCCTTATTAAACACCTCCCAGCCAGCGTGCCGGGAGGAAATGTACACACATACACAGTTCCTCCTGATGCAACCTGTCTGTTCTTATTCTGGAACTGCTATTATTTATACATCATCTGATGCATTGTCTTGTTTTATCTAGAAACAATGTTGCAATAAATAAATAAATAAATAAATAATCCTTTACAGCTACATCACAGAGGAATCAATGCAGACTTGAAACATCATATAATGAACTCGAAAGTAAACTTTTTTTTTTTTTTTTTTGCAGAATGATTACTTATGCATTCCAGAGTTTTCCCCCAGTTAGATCTCTTTAGTCGAACTGAAATCATGCTTTGCAGAAAATGGAAGAGAAGAAATAGACATAAAGTGACTCTATGCAGAAACAGTTCAGCTGGACCGATTCCCTGCAGAAACACTCTGATCCAAGGTCAAAACCTGTCCTGCTACTCCAACTTGCCTGTAATTTCATTCGGGTCCGCGCTCTGGACCAGGGTCAGGAGGACAGCTGGGAGCCAGAAGGCCGAGCCAAACGCGCAGAATCCGCGCTGCGGGTGCATCCTCAAGTCTGAGCGAACTCACTCGTGCACTGGAGGCGACTTCTTCACACGCGGACGCTCATTTCAAGCGCCTTACGTTGTGCATCAAAGCTGTTCGCGCGAGCCGAGGACGCAGGCTGGTGGAGGCCATGGCGGAGGATGCCGCGCGCTCACCGCGAAACTTCTCAGCTCTCATCGGCGCGAGTCATCCCGCGGGAAGCCGAGCCCGGAGCCGCAGCAGCGCGAGACCTGACTCAAGGGCTGACTGGGGCAGAGGTTGCCAGATGTGATGCACAAGCTTCCCAACCCAGAGTCCGATCTTCAGACCCGCCCAGATTCACTATGAACCTTCCCTTTCTGCAACTTTGCCAAATTTCAGTTCCAATCCAAGGCTGTGTTTTTTGTTCGTTTTTTTTGTTTTTTTGTTCTAGCCTATAAGGGTTGCCAGATTGACTCCCTTTAAATGACATAATTTCTCCCCCAAGCATGATGAGAGCATGATTTACATCATGGTGTAAACTGTATGATGTTACAGTAGAATCCGGTGCACATTGTAGAAACCCATCACAGGGAAAAGACTTAAGCTCTTGCTTGGATGGGGGGGGGCAAGTAGGTAGGTAAGTAATGATGATTCTGAGTTTGCTATGACATTTGATACAGAAGGGTCGACTTCATCAAGGCTGTTGACCCAGTATGTTAGATTTTACATCAGGGGTCCAGAATCTGTAGCAGCGCCTCTGCTCTCTCTCTCTCTATCTCACACACACACACACATGATCACCCGATGTTCCCAGAGAACATCTACATATGTAGACTCCATAAAATATAAATACAAGTAGATTTGAAAGTGGGAGTGGTTTAGCTATTAATGAATTATTAATAATTGGTTGGCTTTCCTTTAGCAGCTTTAAGAGTAACATCTCACCTAGGCATAGACTGAGAGGGTTGTTCTTCTCAACAGATGTTTGAATATCATGAATACATCTTTCAGAAGACCCAGGTGGACCAGACTGTGGCTCCATTGATGTCTAGTTATTTGCGTCTGGGACAGTACACTCATATTTACCAACAATCAAGCTTCTTTCAAAATCAAAGATTTCAATGAATAAAGAAATAGTAGTCATAATAGTGACACCATGTTTTGGTTCCTACATTTTTATCATAAAACATGGTGGCTATTTACTTCTTATATACTGTATATATTTATGCATATAGCTAATTCATTGTCTTAAGTGAGAAAGTGGACTAAATCAAGTTCATGCTCACAGGAGCAAAATCGCACCAACGTTGAGCTTTGATCTATCCAAAATTTTTATTTTCATTGTTAAAGAAACCACATGAGCCAATCACACATAAAGCAGAACCAAAGTATTAGAATGAAATTTGGCATCTTTGCTAAATAGATTATTTATAATATGTTTTTTTTATTATGCACTCGTTATGTGCATTATGTGTAATACATAAAATTATTACATTATGTTATAATGACATTAAAAAGAATGCATTCAGCATTGTTCTCTAGTTCAACAGGTTAAGGCTAATTTGGGATTTCATCCAATCTGGCAACACAGTCTGACTACTGCTGCTGCTTTCTGATCAAACTTTTCTTCCTCATATGAAACTTTGCTCAAGTACCGCCTCTTGGTTGGAGCATGTGGGAGGACCAAGGCCCAAAGAAACAAAGAAATCTGGACACCCATTATAAACCTCCTCTTTTTATGACTGTAGTGCCATTCATTCACACCAGCCTGGGGATTAAATGCCTAAATTTGTCATTTCCATTTATTATGGAGCAGTATTTATGTTCTTTTATTAATTCAGCTTGTGCATGACATTTCAAGAAGTTGCTTTAACCAAAATTTGTGTGTGACTGTAGTCTCACTATAGTAGCTATAGTATTAACTTCTTCTTATAAACAAATCAGTTATTGTTATTATATATATTTTTTTCATTTAATTTTGTAGAGTAACACACTCGTATAGGATGCACATTAAACTTAAAATCCACTGGAAAAATGCCATTTTTAGATGTACAAACTTTGAGGTGATACAAAATATTTATTAATGAGCATTTAACACCTTATTATTAAGTCCCTAATAATGATAGAACCATAACTAAAAGTATGAATGTTCTGTGTTTGATCAGACTTTATGGCATGTTGTTAGTTCATATAAGGATAGAGATAGAAACATCAACAACCTGTGAAGTGCTAATTCTAGAAAAGCATGTAAAATAAATAAATACGATACTATTTAGCTACAAGGTTCAGCTACAAATTTGTACAGATAAGATAAGATAAGATAAGATAAGATAAGATAAGATAAGATAAGATAAGATTAGATAAATCTGTATGAATCCAGATGGAAACAGATGGATGGGCTCAGACAAAAGCCCAGACTAAAACATATGCAAGTACTTAAGGGAAGGTGGACAAAAATACAAAAGCACTATATACTGTGTGTGTGTGTGTGTGTGTGTGTGTGTGTGTGTGTGTGTGTGTGTGTGTGTGTGTGCCTTTGTACAGGGAGGTAGTATGTCTACAGAAAACATTTGTGCAAATATTGCGATAACTTGCATGTGTAAGATAGTCCAGAAGCTGTGAAAATAAACATATAAACAGCATAAGTGCATATATTTTGTTATATATTATACATATTTCTGGCTCCTCTTCATCCATCCTTCTGGAATGCCTGGAAAGTTTTGCCCTGCGATGACATGTGTCCAAACAACAGTGAATACTCGTTTGCCTGTTAATGCATCCAGATGCATGTCAGATAATGTCATGTCCTCCTTTACTGTAGAATCAATCATTGCTTGGAAGGAATCCATTTAATAAAAGACATGAATCTGTGCTTCAAGTGTAAGAACTGTTTTGGCATTGCTTCAGCGACCTTCACTCCTATATCTGTTTCTCATTGTCCTTAAACCATTGCGTTTCACTATTCCTCCACTATATTTTACACTTAGGGGAATTTACATATTTTGCCAGGTACCAAATAGGCTGGCTTCAGTCTCATCTGCAAGTTGACTTCCATGGTTTCCAGGGAGTGGGACTGACTGTCAGGTTTTTATTTTGCATGGAAGCACAGATTAGGGTACTCTTTCTAGAATACATTCTAATAGAAAAAAAAAAGAGGAAAAAGGGACAGCTGAAGTGTTTCCTATATCAGTAACTGCTACACTTGTAATCTCAGTTTTATTACTGTCATAAGCATTTTGCTCTTCCCCTGTATCTGTATTAGCTTTAGGGACTAGAGTGTTCATGATAACATTCTCTGTTCCTGTTTCTTTTCAACAGCTCTCTCCCTCTCCTAATCTCTCTCCTGCTCTCTCAGTCTTCATTGTTCATCTTCCGAACTCATTCAGGAAAGGGAGGATCCTTGACCCTGGAGGATACAAATTTGTGGAGTCCTCCCAGCTTCTCTCACACTGAAGATGGATGAGTAGTGAAACAGTCTACAGTCTAACTTCCAGGTAACTTCACCTTAAAGACTTGAAAAAACGCATACATAACATTCTATACATTCGGCAAAAAAATATTTTTTTTTGTTTGCTTGTTTTTTTAATTTCAGAACATTGCTTTTTTTTTGTAGAGAATTGCAATGTGTACATATACTTCATAGTGGAACTGACAGTGTTCCCTGAGGAAAGATTTGAAATACTGTACAGGCGAGTGTGTGATTGAAAAGTATGTACCTTAGGGTGTACAATAGGGGAAAAAAAGAGACTGAACAATAGAATGAGTGTGTGATAGAAAAATAAATGCACTTCTGTTGTATAACTGGTCTTAAAAAAAGAAGAACTGCAGGATGAAAAAAGAAATATGAAACACATGGGAGAAATAGTTTTAGAAAAGCACACACAGAAATAAAGTGTTACCTGCCAGAAGATGAAACTGAACACAAACATTTATTTGTTCATTCATCTGTGCTGATCATTTTCTCCGGGTCAGGTTTGTGATAAGGAATACACCCCAGACAGGATGGCACTATGTGCACACACACACACAGACACACACACAATGACAAATAGGGGCAATTTAGAAGGGATTTACCAATCCATCAAACCATGGACTGTGGTGCTGTGAGGAAGAAAATGCTTTAAAGTTTGTATTTTATCCCTTTTGGAAAGATGAAATGGAAAAGCAAGGAGTATTATTTTTTAGGTAAGATAAGAATTGTGTTCTTCTGACACTTTTATCCAAAGTGACTGAGAACTAAGGGGACAACTGAGCACTTGAGGGTAATGGGTTTTGTTCTAAGACCCAACTGTGAAAGCTTGGTGGTCCAGCAGAACCAATCTGAACACAGAACTAATCAGTAATATTCCATAACAACTGACCTTGTAAAATTTTTCAGGCTAAAGTTTTCTATATTTGTATATTTTTCTTTTATTTCATATTCGTATTTCTTTATCACAATATTCTCTTTTTTATTAATTGTACTTGCTAATGCAATACATTCTTGCAGAGAAACACTTCTTTTTAGGTCACAGGTGGTTGTACATATAAGCATTTCACTGCATAAAGTATCATACTGTGTATGGCTGTTTATGTAACAAATCAAAATTGTATTTAAATTTTCTACAATTGCTGTTTAGTTTCATCATATGCATGAAGAAAGATCCAAACTTTTGGATGGCTTTAATGTGCCTTTTTTTCATATATATTATTATTTTTTATTTTTTTTAATTTTATTTATTTATTATTTTTTTTATGCTAAATGTCTAGTTGGTGTCCAGTATAAGTCATCTTTTGTCTATCATTATATGGAAGATATTATCCCGTTCTGGAAATAACAATAATCAATGCATTTATCCTCTTCCTCCTCTAGTAGATACAAAGATGTAAAAATTATAAACTAAAAAAAAAAATGTTAATTTGTTTTGTTTGTTTTGAACATGATTTTGAACAAAGATCATTTATATTTCCATCTTTGTGTCTGTGTTTATGCTGCCCTTCAACACAGTTTTCTTAGACACAGTCTTGTGAACTCATTGTTTAATTATCATGTTTAAATATAATGTTAGTAATTAAGTTACACCTCATTATCTACAGCACTTACAACACCAGGGACTTTACTTCCCTGATCCTCAGCTCAGGTTACATGGAGTTTCAAATGTTCTTGCTTTCATGGTGGGAGTTTCCTCCTCACTTACTCACTCACTTATAGTCACTTATTGGGGGGTCTAGAGCCTATCCCAAGAGACTTTGGGCACAAGATGGGGTACACCCTGGATGGGGTTCCAATCTATCGCAGGGCACATACTTACATACACACATGCTCATACACATAGTACAGGCAATTTGGGAACACCAATTAGTCTAATCTGCATATTTTTGGACCGTGGGAGGAAACCGGATTACAAGGAGGAAACCCACCAAGCACAGGGAGAACATGCAAACTCAATGCAGGGGAATTCGAACCCGGACCCTGGAGGTGCAAGCCAACCGAGCTAACAGGTTTCCTTCTATAGACGTTTCCTTCTAAGACGTGGAGTAGGTGGATTGGCTGTGATGAATTAATAAATAGTTGGCCAAAACATGGTATTAGTGCTAAAAAGTGTCGCACCTAGAATTTTCAGATAGGATCATATAATGGCATTTTTATAATACTTAATGCTTCTTATCTCCCAATCTGTGCTTCATTTTTTGTAAATATGCATACATATTTTTGTTTTTATGAGATAAAAAGAAACACATTTGCTAAATACAATTTCATGCCCTTTTATGTAGTGTCCATAACTTTTTGAATTCAAGTCTTTCAATGATCTTAACTGTCATTCAGATGAAACATGGCCGATTTAAATTTTACATGAAAAGACCTACAGTAAACCTGAAAAAGTGTATTATTCTAAAATGCTAAATTGTTAAGACATTGCAACATAAATTTGACATGTTTACAGATTTTGAATAATTTGCATTTTAAATTATTATTCTTTGAAGCAAGACAGTATAACACTGAAAATGGCCATTTTTTTAGGCACATATAAAATCATCTCTCCAAAATGGCTACAGTTAGCAACTTGAACTTTTTAGGGTAGTAAGATTGATCACGTCCATGTTGCCTAAACTTCCGAAGTAGCTTCTTTGGCACATGCAAAAAAAAAAATTAATAAAAAATATTCTGTGTTTTGGCAGAATGAGAATAGTGGAGAATAAGAGGAATAGAGAGTCTAGAAGGTGTCATGAAATAGACCCTTTCCATTATGTATTTTTAGAATCTGCCACAAACCTGACCAGGACTAAAGATGAATCCATGAATGAATAAACTAAAAAACACACACACACACACACACACACACACACACACACATTATGAGTATTTTGCAGCTTGGTCTTGATAAGCAGTGATTCATTACGCATGCGTGGTTAGAGTGAACTGTCACTCAGGCGGGTTTGCTCACTCCGCGCGCTTTGAAAGAGGGAGTCAGCGAGCGCGCCTGATTGTAGGCTATAAAAGCTGGAGATCAGGGGTCTAATAACGCGGTGCTGAGAATCACGGAGACACACACACACACACACACACAGCATCAGCACGCGCTGAGGGAGAATTCTGTGGAAGACGCATGCGGTGTGAATGATGCACGCAATGGAAGGCGCCGGGTTGCACATGGCACCTGCGCTTTTCCCCGAGGGCATGGGGGAGATGCTGAACCTGAGCGTCTGGGCGACATTGAACAAGAGTGTAACTCACCTGCACAAGTTCAGCAATCTGGAGGACATCGACCTGAGCGCGGACGGAAGCCTGATCCTGAGGCTGATCATTTCGTCTGTTTACGCGGTGGTGTGCGCCGTGGGTCTGGTCGGCAACCTGCTCGTGTTCTTCCTGATGAAGACCAAGCTAGGGAAGAGGAGGAGGAAGAGGTCGGCGATCAACTTTTTCGTCGTCAACTTGGCGGTGACCGATTTCCAGTTCGTGCTCACGCTGCCGTTCTGGGCTGCGGACGCGGCGCTGGACTTCAGCTGGCCCTTCGGTAACGCCATGTGCAAGATCGTGCTGTCGGTCACCGTCATGAACATGTACGCCAGCGTGTTTTTCCTGACCGCCATGAGCGTGAGCCGGTACTGGTAGGTGGCGTGCTGCGTCCGGGGGCGCAGGTTCACTTCGGCCAAGCGCGTCTGCGCGGCGCTCTGGGTGCTCGCGAGTGTCGCCACGGCGCCCACGGCCGCCTTCTCCACGGTGACGGTGGTGGCCGGTGAGCGGCTGTGCCTCCTGCGCTTCCCGCCCGACGGCCACCCCTGGCTCGCGCTTTATCACCTCCAGAAAGTGGTGCTCGCCTTCATCCTGCCCATGATCACGCTGTCCATCTGTAACGCGCTCCTTTTGCGCTTCGTGCGCCGCAGGATCTTCGCGAACAGCAACCGGCCGAGGAGACGGTCAAAGGTCACCAAATCCGTCATCGTCGTGGTTCTTTCGTTCTTTGTCTGCTGGATGCCCAACCACGCCATCACGCTGTGGGGAGTGCTCGTGAAACTGAACGCGGTGCGCTGGGACAAGACCTACTACATGGTCCACACGTACGTGTTCCCGCTGACTGTTTGCCTCGCTCATGCGAACAGCTGTTTAAACCCGGTGGTGTATTGCTTAATGAGGAGGGAGTTCAGAAAGATGCTGAGGAACCTGTTCTGGGGAGTTTCCTCGCCTGCTATCACGAAAGCGCGCAGATCTGGAGGAGACATGATGGACCGAGAATCTGCTTAAAGGGAATCGGACTGAGATTTAACAGCGAAATGTCTAATCATCTCGGCCAAAACACTGTATTGGTGCTGATTTTATTATTATTATTATTATTATTATTATTATTATTATTATTATTATTATTATTATTTATCTTATACACATAATTGATGTGATTGTGTGTGCCAAAGAAGATACTTCTGAAGTTTATGCCACATGGAAGTGACCAGTCTTGCTTCCCTAAAAAATTCAAGCTGCTAACTTCAGCCGTTTTGGAGAGATGATTTTATATGTGCCCCCAAACTGGCCATTTTTCAGCCTTATACTGTCTCCCTTCACACATTAATGACGTCAAATGCAAATTATTCATGTTTCTTTGAGTATTGACACTAAAATTGGTGTAAACTTCTAGAAGCATGAAAAATTTGTTGCTTAAAATAAGGATTTTTTTCAGACGAAAAAAGAAAAAAAGTCAGTAACCATGTCAAATGTCCATATCTTAACAATGTTGCACCTTTTCAGGTTTTTGTCTTTTCATGTCAAATCTAAATTGGACAAGTTTCATCTGAATGTCAAGAAATATTTAAATAAAAATAAAAAGACATCACACATGAGTGAGACACTTTTTAGCACCAATACCATGTTTTGGCCATCTGAAAAAAATTAAATAAAAATGCCCATTTGGAGAACTTGGAGAAGAAAGAGAAGCTTATCCATGGAGAAAGCAGTGCACTTTTTCTTTAGCGTGGTAGAATCTAGAAAAATTATGTCCCAAATTTATATCCCTAATTCTACCAAACAGTGAACTGAGCTTCCTAAATAAATGACCTGGACACGCATCACCACTCATATGTGACACGGACACAAACACACACACTCATGCACAATATGTGTATTGTATCACAGATTTCATGTTTCCGTTGTTACAGAAGAATAAATAAACAGTACGTGGGACATGGTAACAAACTCTGATTGCCAAACATGCGTGTGTGCATTTGCAGTGAGAAACGGGTAGCACGGATAGCACAGGCTGTTAAAAATGAATGAGCACAGCATGGTACAAAAAGTAGAAATGGATTCTAATAAACTGAAATGTCTGAACTCTTACTAATTTAGAGTGAAACTGTATTCGCACTAAAGTATAGATTGCAAAGAGATTTTTCCTCTCATATACAGTATATACAATATATATATATATATATATCATGCCGTGCCATTCAAAAGTTTGGACACAACTTTTAATTAACTATTGTTTTAAACTGTTTAAGTGTCTGCATAATTATGCAAAGATGTATAACATAAGTGTCATAAGTGGCATGGTGAAGATCATTTGGAAATAGTGAATGCTTTTCACTATGCTACTTATGTATCTTATGTTATGTTCATCCTATGTTACTTATGTTATACATATTTACATAATAACTTAAAAATAAATATGTATTTTTATTTCAGAGGAAGCAAGATTAGTCACAAATTAAAACATAAATAAAAGTCCACTATAATATGTACATGCCGGGAAAGAAAGTAACATACAGTATTACATGACAGTCCAGTTTTCAGATAAAAACCTAACAGCTGTTGCCATAAGGAAAGATGCATAAGGAACCCTATAAAGGACACTGAAGAGCAATAAACAAAAGACAGATAATATTTGGTGTGAAAACTCAGAACAATCAGTAGTGTTAGATACAGGTTTGTACAGCTTTAAGTAAAAGAGCTGGTAGGTTTTATTGGGCGTGCTGGGAATATTCCAGAGTTCTTATGGTAACTTTGTTAAACTTGCTTCTTTCTATTTTAATTTATTTACAAGCACGCAAATATTCTTTTGTAATGTTATTTATTAATTTTGAAGTTATATTTGTAAATATTGAATGTTTTTTTTTACATAATAATGCATACATGATAAACGTAATAATAAGATAAGTTAGGACATAATTATAAGACATGAAGGTCGGCTGTTCTTGCAACAATATTGTCAAGTGCATTTGCAAAAGCCATGACTCCCGAAAACAAGACCAAAACGTACCCCTGCGGCAGATAAGAAGTTAATTTCAAGTTACCAGCCTCAGAAATCACCAATTCTCCTTGAAAGAATCTTTACATATTGAAGTATTGGCTATAATAATTGTGTCTTTCTGTGAATGCATGTGCATGACTGACTTGCATCCCAACTGGGTTTTTTATTCCCATCTACCAAAAGAAGACTGGTGTTGGTTCAAAGATTTTTATAACTCACAACCTATCCATTTGAATTAAAATCATCAGTTTCAGATGTGTATAAAAACCTACATAGCGAATAGAATATTGTGTGGACCTGAACTTACATGAAATAAGTTTTGTGTAAGAAAAAAGAAGAAAAAAAGATTAGTAATAACAAATTCACTCTGGAAGCCGGTCCCAGGGGGCCTAGTCTTGGGGCTCCAGTGGCGCAATCGGTTAGCGCGCGGTACTTATAAGGCAGTACGTGTGAAGCAATGCCGAGGTTGTGAGTTCGAGCCTCACCTGGAGCATGGGTTTTAATCCCAACACCCCAGTAAATTGCTCTGTCTAGGTGTGTACATGGTGTTCCACTCATGAGCCTGCCTCCTGTCTCATTACTTCTTCAACTCCTTAAATGTCTATGAAGATTCTCAATCATCCAGGTGAGGTTATCTGGAAGTTGAGTCGTGTGAACTTTCTCTGCGATAATATTCAATTTGACATTTATTTGAAGATTCATGGCTCAGTTTTTGAATGGATGGCCACAAAGTTCTGTACACATACTCACTCAACACTGGTAGTACACTGCAAGGCACCAGTTAGTCAAAAAAAATTATGAAAAAAAATGCAAGATAAAATAATAATCTGTATTTTTTTTGTATCACTGTGTTTATTTGTCTCTTATTAAAGAAGACTGAATAAAATTTTGCAACATGGTGCATTCCAGACTTGTTAAAGAGTAAATAACCCTTAAAAGTTAATAGGGCCAACATAATATTTCTGTAATAAGGTGCTTATATTTTGTGCATGAAATTATGTTAACGTAACTGTTAATCCACAACAAATCTTATGAAGTCAATCTTTAGATATGCTGTTTTCTAGTGGATCAACAAACAAGTTCAGCAAGTTCATTCATCCAGCATTTAGTCCAGAAGTTACTACATGGTAGCTCCAGTGGTGTAATTGGTCAGTGCATGGTACTTATATAACAGTACAGGTAAAGCAATGGTTGGCGCCTATCCCTAGGTACTCGAGGCAAGATGGTCAGGTAAACCCTGAACTGGGTGTCAATCCAGCACCGGAGAACATGCAATACTCTGATTGCCCTAAGAGAAAGCACGCTGTTCTTATAAGGTGAGTTTTAATCCATTCATGGAAACCTGTCCCAGGACCCTTGTGCTTGTGGCTCCAGTGGCGCAATCGGTTAGCGCGCAGTACTTATAAGGCAGTACATGTGGAGCAATGCTGAGGTTGTGAGTTCGAGCCTCACCTGGAGCATGGGTTTTAAACCCTGCCATGAAAAATTACTTCACCCCAAAAAACATTAAAAGTCAGCAAGTACAAAAGTATACAGTATGTAGAGCTATGTTGTGATCTCCGCTAATGATAAATCTAGTTAACCCGCTCCCACCACAAACATACGGTATCTATCTATAACCTCACAAATAAACTTATATCATTTGGTTGTCCAACTGTTCATATAGTAAAGATGTAGGAGACATTACCATGCCTGCAAAAACAGTACAATTTGGTATGTTTAAATAGTGGCTAACTACTTAAATGGATTATTTATGACGCATCCTCCTGTCTGCTCATAAATTAGATCAGTTCTCGACTTTTAAACGAATTGTTGTTGTTGTTGTTTTTTTTTGCTAAAAAGCATACATTTGCATGTGGTCAAAACCTTCTCATGTAAGTTAATAAGAGCAAAATCAAAGCAGATTTAGGCTAGCGGGTCAAATCTTTACTTGCATGGAAACCTAGCTTATCCCATCTATGTATATTTTAGTCTTGTATTGATTACTACTTCACTAATTGTATGTCTTTTATCGTCTATTATGAACATACTTAGTGCAATGGCGTGTTACTGCACTGGAATTTATGTGAAGAGAGAATAAAATTATACTAAGCGGTCCAACTGGAACTACAGCAGGATCATGTCTCTATGTCTCTACCTGTCTCACCATCAACTCCATTCAATTGAACACTCATTTTCATTTCTCATGCTTATGTTCTACTTCTTTCTCTTCTCCCATTTCTTTCCCCTTTGACCTTGTACCTCTCTCCTTGTCTCTCCTGCCTACTTACTCCTTCTTCTGCATTTCTCCTCATCTCTTCTTCCTGGGAAGACTTCAGCCTTACTGGCTGACAAAGCTGAAAAAAACAACAACATATATTTAAAACTATATATACCAATATTTTAATATATTTATTTTATATACTGTATGTCTTTTATATATGTTTATATTCATAAAAACAGATATATTTTATATGTCTTTTATATATGTTTTATATATGTATTATATTTAATTTATATTTTTAATTTGTGCACTCTCCTCTTACACCCATATATATGGCGTATGTTAATAAGAACTTTACAAATACATGTGAAAATATGTTAATAAGGCAATCATTCCATTAGCATTAAAACAAGAAGAGATTAAACATTGCTGCTAAAAGTCAATTAGATTACACAAGCCTCTCCAAAGCCAATTCAGTCCTGACATTGTGACCTTAGAAATAATTCATTAGGCAGTCTGCAAATCCACTAGGTTGCGTCTGTGTGAATTTCCTTCAGGTTTTCTGTTTTTCTCTCCCAAATGTATGGTTACGTATAGATGTACTGTATTGGGTGGTGTAATTGTCTCTTTGTTTGAAAACAGGGGTGTATTCCTGCATACATAAATATGACATTGCAATCAGATGTAGATATAATCCTACATTGTGAATAGAATAAAGGTTCAACCTAACCCTTACCAATTAATTACTGATCTTCTTTGTTGTTCTGTTTGTTAAGGGTTAGGTTGACTCGAGTCCTGGAAACAAGTCCAGGTTAACCTTGTGGCTCTAGTGGCGCAATCGGTTAGTGCGCGGTACCTATAAGGCAGTACAGGTAAAGCAATGCCGAGGTCGTGAGTTCGAGCCTCACCTGGAACATAGATTTTAAACCCAATATCAAAGTAAGTGAATCTGCCTAGCTGTAGACGTGTGTACATGGTGTCCCATTAATGAGTCTCAAACCCTAATACAGCTCCTTGACCCTGCCCTCCATTTGGTAATTAGCTGTCCCTTAACCAGAAACAAAGGAAATCTTTGATTGAAATTAAGCGATCCAACTCGAGCCCAAATCTGACACCAAATCTGTTAATTACATCAACCGACTGAATAAGTTGTCTTCACATAATTAGAAGAAAATTCTCCTAAAAGACAGATATTCAGGGAAAATGTTAACAAGAAAAAAGTCATAATTGTATTAAGGTGTAATAAATAAGGTATACACAAATATACACAAAGCTACTGCAACTAGCAAACATTCGCTACCTAGCTAGCTAAACATTGGCTAGCATTGCCTAGCTTTACCTCTGATTTAATCTTATTGCTTTACAATTATGCTTGTACTATCAATATTCATAGTATCAGGCAAGTTTTATTGCTGTTTGAAGGTTGTTTAATTAGGGTTATTACATTATAGTCACAGCAATCTTACAGTAGAACCTAAACTTTAAAGAGCAGCGCAGATGGGCAGTTACCCTACCCTGCATGTCTTTGGCCTGAAACCCACCAAGCACAGGGAGGCATGCAAACACTACTCACGCAGAATCAAATCATGAGACCGTCCGCCTAGCCCTAGTGCTAACGACTACACCGTGTGTGGCTCCAGTGGCGCAATCGGTTAGCGCGCGGTACTTATAAGGCAGTACTTGTGAAGCAATGCCGAGGTTGTGAGTTCGAGCCTCACCTGGAGCATGGGTTTTAAACCCATCAATATGTGGCTCTGAAGGAATATTTCCCCTGTTAAAAACATTACAATTTCATTTGTGTCTTAAAGTTAGTAGATGGTTCAGTGGTAGGTGTTTCACCTGCCATGTGGGAGGCCTGTGTTTGATTCTCAGCCTGTGCACAAACCCCAGGCCTTGTGAGTTCAAGCCTTACCTGGAGAATGTGTCTTAAACAAATGCTACAAAGTTGCCCCTGCTCTTGAGACAAGAACCTGAACACAATAATCCATGCAATATGGGTGACATTTATTAATTCTGTGTTCCCTGTGTCTGTATGAATTTCCTTGAGGTTCAGCCACACACCTCTCAGAATCAGACGCTGTGCGTAAATGAGACTCTCAGAAATTTCAGATTCAGGCTTTGTCACGTGTGTGTTCGGAGCAAGTACAAAATGCAGTGAAATGAGATGCGATACATAATACAGAGCCCCGAATAATTCATGCAGAATTTAGCATTAGCAAAGATCATGAAATCACTATATAACCCTACACACACAGACTTCTTAAAATGTAATGTTAATTCATTCTGTGCATGACCACACAGTGATGGGTTTAAAACCCATGCTCCAGGTGAAGCTCGAACTCACAACCGCAGCATTGCTGTACATGTACTGCCTTATAAGTACCACACGCTAACCAATTGCACCACTGGAGCCACGCATGAAAAGTTTCTGGGATCCATGCTGCCTGCACATAGTGTAGCTGTTAACACTGGGGCATCACACCTGAATGGATGAGGGTTTAGCCACAGCGCTAATGACTACACCGTGTGCTCCCAGCATCTGTCCCATGAGACCTCCTTCTGTAGCTCCAGTGGCGCAATCGGTTAGCGCGCGGTACTTATAAGGCAGTACATGTGAAGCAATGCCGAGGTTGTGAGTTCGAGCCTCACCTGGAGCATGGGTTTTAAACCCCTCAATATGTTGCTCTGCCCACAATGTTTCGCCCACTAAAAACTTTACAAGTCAAGAATTTCAACTGTGAACAAAAGCCCCGTTTACACTGCAGGTCTCGATGCCCAAATCTGATTTGTTACCTATATCTGATTTTTCTGACCGTCTGTTTACACGTTCTTTCAACTATGACCAATATCCGATTCAAGTGTTTACACTTGCCATACCGTCTGAAACATCGCGCATAATTAAAGGGACTCAATAGCTCAATTCTACACATGCAGTGTCTCCTCTGCAAGAGCATAGAGTGCTTTGCCTGCTCTCAAAATGTCGAACGGCGCTCAGAATTGTGGCAGGAATATAACGCCCCATCTGTTTGGGATGAGCAGCGCCTCGGTGTGCCTGATTACAGAACGCAATGCCTCAGAAAATCCGATCTGTCTGTTTACACGACAATCACATTAGCACATATCTGATTTATATCTGATTTATTTCCACATATGAAGGAGGCCTGAAACCGATCTAAAAATATCGGAATGCAGGCGTGTTTTTCCTGTTTACACGGACATAGAAACTATCCGATATGTGTCACATATGAGCAAAAAATCGAAATTTGGTCACATTTAACTGACAGTGTAAACGTAGCTAAAGTTTGACATCGGTTTGGTTGTGCCTAGCCGCAGTGCTAACGACTACACCATGTGCTCCCAGCACCTGTACCACGTGCTCCCAGCACCTGTACCACAAGACCATCTTGTGTGACTCCAGTGGCGCAATCGGTTAGCGCACGGTACTTATAAGACAGTACAGGTGAAGCAATGCCGAGGTTGAGCCTCACCTGAAGCATAGATTTTAAACCCAATATCAAAGTAAGTGAATCTACCTAGCTGTAGATATGTGTCGTCGCCAAAAGTTTTGAGAATTACTTAAATGTTGGAAATTGGACAATTGCATAGTCCTTCTTTGCCATGAAAATTAACTTAATCCCGAAAAAAACTTTCCACTGCATTTCATTGCTGTCATTAAAAGACCTGCTGAGATCATTTCAGTAATCGTCTTGTTAACTCAGGGGAGAATGTTGATGAGCACAAGGCTGGAGATCATTATGTCAGGCTGATTGTGTTAGAATGGCAGACTTGACATGTTAAAAGGAGGGTGATGCTTGAAATCATTGTTCTTTCATTGTTAACCATGGTGACCTGCAAAGAAACGCGTGCAGCCATCATTGCGTTGCATAAAAATGGCTTCACAGGCAAGGAAATTGTGGCTACTAAGATTGCACCTAAATCAACAATTTATAGGATCATCAAGAACTTCAAGGAAAGAGGTTCAATTCTTGTTAAAAAGGCTTCAGGGCGTCCAAGAAAGTCCAGCAAGCGCCAGGATCGTATCCTAAAGAGGATTCAGCTGCGGGATCGGAGTGCCACCAGTGCAGAGCTTGCTCAAGAATTGCAGCAGGCAGGTGTGAGCGCATCTGCACGCACAGTGAGGCAAAGACTTTAGGAAGATGGCCTGGTGTCAAGAAGAGCAGGAAAGAAGTCATTTCTCTCCTAAAAAAACCATCAGAGACAGATTGATCTTCTGCAAAAAGTATGGCGAATGGACTGTTGAGGACTGGGGCAAAGTCATATTCTCGGATGAAGCCTCTTTCCGATTGTTTGAGGCATCTGGAAAAAGGCTTGTCAGGAGAAGGAAAGGTGACGCTGCCATCAGTCCTGTGTCATGCCAACAGTAAAGCATCCTGAGACCATTCATGTGTGGGGTTGCTTCTCATCCAAGGGAGTGGGCTCACTCACAATTTTGCCCAAAAACACAACCATGAATAAAGAATGGTACCAAAACACCCTCCAACAGCAACTTCTTCCGACAATCCAACAACAGTTTGGTGAAGAACAATGCATTTCCCAGCACGATAGATCACAGTGCCATAACGCAAAAGTGATAACTAAGTGGCTCGGGGACCAAAACGTTGAAATTTTGGGTCCATGGCCTGGAAACTCCCCAGATCTTAATCCCATTGAGAACTTGTGGTCAATCCTCAAGAGAAGGGTGGACAAACAAAAACCCACTAATTCTGACAAACTCCAAGAAGTGATTATGAAAGAATGGGTTGCTATCAGTCAGGATTTGGCCCAGAAGTTGATTGAGAGCAGCCCAGTCGAATTGCAGAGATCCTGAAAAAGAAGCCCAACACTGCAAATACTGACTCTTTGCATGTCATGTAATTGTCCATAAAAGCCTTTGAAACGTATGAAGTGCTTGTAATTATATTTCAGTACATCACAGAAACAACTGAAACAAAGATCTAAAAGCAGTTTAGCAGCAAACGTTGTGAAAATTAATATTTGTGTCATTCTCAAAACTTTTGGCCACGACTGTACATGGTCAGATATGACTGTACAAAGACAGATATTCAAGGAATATTTTAACAACAAAAAAGTCATAATTGTATTAAGGTGTAATAAATAAGGTATACACAAATATACACAAAGCTACTGCAACTAGCAAACATTCGCTACCTAGCTAGCTAAACATTGGCTAGCATTGCCTAGCTTTACCTCTGATTCAATCTTACTGCTTTACAATTATGCTTGTACTATCAATATTCATAGTATCAGGCAAAGTTATTGCGGTTTGAAGGTTGTTTAATTAAGGTTATTACATTATAGTCACAGCAATCTTACAGTAGAACCTAAACTTTAAAGAGCACCACAGATGCGCAGTTACCCTACCCTGCATGTCTTTGGAAACCCACCAAGCACAGGGAGGCATGCAAACACTACTCACGCAGAATCAAATCATGAGACCGTCCGCCTAGCCCTAGTGCTAACGACTACACCGTGTGTGGCTCCAGTGGCGCAATCGGTTAGCGCGCGGTACTTATAAGGCAGTACTTGTGAAGCAATGCCGAGGTTGTGAGTTCGAGCCTCACCTGGAGCATCAATATGTTGCTCTGAAGGAATATTTCCCCTGTTAAAAACATTACAATTTTATCTATGAATCTATCTATTTTATCTATTTTATCTATGAACAAAATTCATGTACCTTAAAGTTAGTACATGGTTCAGTGGTAGGTGTTTGATTCTCAGCCTGTGCACAAACCCCAGGCCTTGTGAGTTCAAGCCTCACCTGGAGAATGTGTCTTAAACAAATGCTACAAAGTTGTCCCTGATCATGGCTCTTGTGACAATCTTGGAAACTCAGGGTGTTGTTCAGAGGTCCTGAACACAATAATCCATAAAATATGGGTGACATTTATTAATTCTGTGTTCCCTGTGTCTGTATGAAGTTCAGCCACACACCTCTCAGAATCAGACGCTGTGCGTAAATGAGACTCTCAGAAATTTCAGATTCAGGCTTTGTCACGTGTGTGTTCGGAGCAAGTACAAAATGCAGTGAAATGAGATGCGATACATAATACAGAGGTCTGAATAATTCATCCAGAATTTAGCATTAGCAAAGATCATGAAATCACTATATAACCCTACACACACAGACTTCTTAAGATGTAATGTTAATTCATTCTGTGCATGACCACACAGTGATGGGTTTAAAACCCATGCTCCAGGTAAAGCTCGAACTCACAACCTCAGCATTGCTTTACATGCACTGCCTTATAAGTACCACACGCTAACCAATTGCACCACTGGAGCCACGCTTGAAGAGTTTCTGGGATTCATGCTGGCTGCACATAGAGTAGCTGTTAACACTGGGGCATCACACCTGAATGGATGAGGGTTTAGCCACGGCGCTAATGACTACACCGTGTGCTCCCAGCATCTGTCCCACAAGACCACCTTGTGTGGCTCCAGTGGCGCAATCGGTTAGCGCACGGTACTTATAAGGCGGTACATATGAAACAATGCTGAAGTTGTGAGTTCGAGCCTCACCTGGAGCATGGGTTTTAAACCCCTCAATATGTTGCTCTGCCCACAATGTTTCGCACACTAAAAACTTTACAAGTCAGGAGTTTCAACTGTGGACAAAGTTTGACACAGGTTCGGTTGACCTGTTCATGGTTACATCGTATAGCCTCCAAGCAGTTGGTCTGAGTGCAGACCTTATACAACAGCACAAGTCAAACAATGCTGGAGTTGTGAGTTCAAGCCCTCACTTGGAGCAACGATTTGACGAGCAGTCCACTGACGTACTAAATAACTTTCAATCATACTACAGTTGAAATTTGGATCATGACCACCCATATCTATCTTCTAGGCAGGGTGCACAATCACGCAAATACTCACATTCATGGGTTTCCAAAGACATGCAGGGTAGGCTAACTGCCCAGATAAGCATTTAGAATACCCTGCATGTCCTTGGAAACCCACCAAGCACAGGATGAAACATGCAAACACCACTCATGCAGAATCAAATCCTGAGACCTTCCACCTAGCCGCAGTGCCAATGACTACACCGTGTCCTCCCAGCACCTGTCCCACAAGGTCCCACGTGCGGCTCCAGTGGTGTAATCGGTTAGCGCGCGGTACTTATAAGACAGTACATGTGAAGCAATGCTGAGGTTATGAGTTTGAGCCTCACCTGGAGCATGGGTTTTAAACCTGTCAATATGTGGCTCTGGCAAAGGAATATTTCTCCTGTTAAAAACATTACAATTTCATCTGTGAACAAAATTCATGCATCTTAAAGTTAGTAGATGGTTCAGTGGAAGGTGTTTCACCTGCCATGCGCGAGGCCTGTGTTTGATTCTCAGCCTGTGCACAAACCGCAGGCCTGGATGAAATGGGATGATTGTGTCAGTAAATCCTGTTATGGTTATTATACAGCAGAACGAATAAAGCAATGCTGAAGTTGTGAGTTCAAGCCGCACCTTGAACGTGTATCCTGGGACAACCTTGGAAACTCTGTGTGTTATTCAGAGACATGTCCTGAACGCCATAATTTATGCAATAGGGGTGACTTAAGCATGCTAATTTTACCAAGCTATGTGACGTTTGCAGGTGAGTTGAAAATAAAGAACATGGAGATATCTATCCAATATGACCATTTAATTTCTGAAAATTAGTGCATTAGTGTGGCTCCAGTGGCGCAATCGGTTAGCGCGCGGTACTTATAAGGCAGTACATGTGAAGCAATGCCGAGGTTGTGAGTTCGAGCCTCACCTGGAGCATGGGTTTTAAACCCCTCAATATGTTGCTCTGCCCACAATCTTTCGCCCACTAAAAACATTATAAGTCAGGAATTTCATCAGTGAACAAAGTTTGTAGATGGCACAGTGGTATGTGTTTTACCTGCCACCTGCCAATTCTCAGCCAGTGCACAAACCCCAGATCCTCCATTCAGTGCTGGTCCCAGGCCTGGTGAAATGCGACTGAAAACCTGCATGCAGACCAGGCTTGGCTCTAGTGATCCGATTATCATGTGGTTCTTATACAGCAGAACGAATGAAGCAGTGCTGAGGTTGAGAGTTCAAGCCTCACCAGGAGCATGTGTCTTAAACAAATGCTACAGCCAAAGTTATAAACTTCTCCCTGGTACAATCTTGGAAACTTTGGGTGTTATTCAGAGACATGTCCTGAACCCAATAATTCATGCAATATGTCAGAGTGCAGGGTCTGTCATGATACACCGACCCCGGAGCAGATAGGGTTAAGGGCTCAAAGGCACGATGATGGGGTCCATCTATCTTCTGGGCAGGGTGCACAAGCACACACATAGTCACTCACGATGGGCAGTTACACTACCCTGCATGTCTTTGGAAACCCACCAAGCGCAGGGAGAACATGCAGACACCACTCATGCAGAACCAAATCCTGAGACCTTCCGCCTAGCCCCAGTGCTAATGATTACACCATGTGATCCCAGCACCTGTCCCATGAGCCCACCATGTGTGGCTCCAGTGGCGGAATTGGTTAGCGTGACAAGTTTCAGATTTAGGGTAGAAAATCCAGAATAAACCTACTGACGATGAGTGAAAATTAACAATTTAAACTTCATAGCGCACTTGTGGCTCAGTAGTAGGTGTTACGCCTGCCATGCGGAAGGCCCTGGTTCGGTTCTCAGCCATTGCCCAAGCCTTAGCAGGCAGAGACAAGTCTGGATAAAATGGCATTACTAATGCAACCATAAAACCTGCGCCAAGCTTGTATGTGCAGACCAGACCAGACCTGGCTGGTGTGTGCCTCTAGTGATGTAATCAGTTAGCATGTGGCTCTTATACAGCAGATTGAACAAAACAGTGCTGAGGTTGTAAGTTCAAGTTTCACTTGGAGCATGTGTCTGAACCAATTTTGGAAACTGGGTTTATTAGCATGCTCATTTTACCAAACTAATTAAGGTTTGCAGGTGAGTTGAAAGTAAACATGGAGATATACTGTATATCCAATCTGACCATTTAATTTCAGAACATTAGTGCATTCATTTACTAATTCAGTTTTCTCTGTTTCTGTATGGATTTCCTTGAGGTTACCACCACACACCTATCAGAGTCTTTGTGTTTAAATGATAGGGCTGCTCCGATCAGGATTTTTGGGGCGATCACCGATCTCCGATCACTAGAAGCTGTATCGGCCAATACCGTTCACCGATTACAGGGTCTACTCGAAGCCTTATCATGTGGCATTATTTATTAAACTTTACCTAACAACAAT